>JADKLZ010019686.1:4123142-4150907 GCA_021533235.1 Biomphalaria straminea | reverse complement strand
AGCATACATGCCCTCAAAACAATATAAATTAGATTAGATTAAATTTAAAGATTTAGTTAAGACTTAAGTTTAAGATTTAGTTTAGGATTTAGTTTAGGATTTAGTTTAGGATTTAGTTAAGAATTTAGTAGATGCTTCATTGCGCAAGGACGTCCCACACATGGGCTTTGTACCATGCCTAGCGAAATCTAAATGTTACACATCGTCTTGGGTCACTGATTATGAAATTGCTTAAGGAATTGTACGGATATTTTATAAAATTTTTATATAATTTTTCCCGTGTCAAATCAAATTTGCATCTTCATTCTGTACCCCAAGGATCAGTCTTAGGTCCACTATAGTTTTAATTTACATAAATGATCTATGGTATTGCATTTGTTTAAGTCTTAGTACATCGCCCTATCACATTACTCTTCTGAATCAACAAGTCTTACTATTATAGTCATATTTCGCTCTTTATAGTAAATCAGAATATACTTTTATGGAATACAATATCACTATTAATATTACCTTATTATACATCTATAATTTTTTTGTTATATTGTATATTTAAAATGTACTGAAAAATATATACAAATTAGTAATTTTCTAAAAGTTATTGTTATGAGACGACTGAAAATGTTAAAATTTTAAATGAGTTTTAAAAATGTGCAGTACAAAGACAAAGACTATTGCTGCTTGCTTTACTGATCCATATGGAAATATGCATGATTACAAAGACTCTTTTTTCACATAAAGACAACACAACAGAAACATATACATAAATAAAACAGACACTACAGTATTATAATAAGTCTCGCAACACAAATCTCATGAAAGTTGTTTAATTAATTCTTCCAAACATGTCCTATTTATTGAAAGATCTTGTGGTTTGAATCTCAGTTTGTACAACATTTATCTGCCAAGGATAGCTGCGGCACCCGCTACTTTGGCTACATTGCCCCAGAAACCTCACCTATGTCTTAAGACTTCTTCATTGAACATTGTCCTCCTTTCTTTAGAACCTTCTTCAGCCGTTAGCTCTTTGGCCGCCTGTAATAGATAGATAAATTTGATAACACATTTTTTTATAAACGCACTTTGTTTAATAAAAACATTCCTTCAATTATTACGATTGCCTTCATAATATATAGGGGCCCGATGGCAGAGTGGCTAAACCCTTGGCTTTCGAACTTGGGGTCTTGGGTTTGGATCTCGAGGACTTTCAATTTCGAGATTTTCAGGGTGTCCATAAATGCATCCTAATATGATACTTGGATTTAGTTAACGAAAGTAATCGCGGTTGATTGTTGTGCTGGCCACATGATACCCTGCTTGTTAACCGTTGGGCAAGGAAACAAATGACCTAAACATCGATCTGCCTTACAGATCGCTAATTCTGAAAATAAATTTATATAAAGAGATGTTGAATGTCTGAGAAAGAACTTATACGTTTTACCTGACATACAGAAAGAGTTGATAAGAACTTTGTAAAAATACAAAAACACAACTAAACAAATTACTTGACAACATGATAAATAAATTATTTTTATACTACATGTGAGACGTCTGCTTATTTTATTGTTCAAGCGAGCGCTTCTGTTGTTGTTTTTTTTGGGGGTAAAACGAGCTTTCATTTTGGACCAATAAACACTTTTGAAGAAAACTTTATACAAAACGAAACTTCTAGCACATTAAACAAAATTAACATCTATAGCACTTTTTACGATATAAGAACACTTTTAGCACATTGTTCAAACCAAACAAATACAGTAGTTAATTCAATACGACACTCTGAGTTTGTACAGAACAAAACTTAGACATATATTATACATAGAAGGGACATGGAGAATTTTTAAAAGTACTAAAAATGTCGTGAACATTTTTTTTTTTTAAGTTTGAATTTTTTCTAAACTTTAAAAACTAAAGATCACTACTTTTCTAAGATCTGTTGGGCGACTCCCAAAAAAGGAGTTTACGTACATAAAAATCTATATATAGATAGATTCTACGACGCGAATTGATCAGTCGCGGATAAGGATTTATTTCCGGTTTCCCGTCTAGGTATAATATATGTCTATGAAAATTTAAAATTCTAGAATTTTTTTTACAAAACGAACTTTTATATAACTTTTTACAAAGAAAACGAATATTTCTAGCACTTTGTAGTAAACGAAAATTTGTAGCACTTTGCTAACCGATCACTTTCAACACATTATGCATAACAAACATTCTTGAATTCTTTACAAAATGAACATGTATAGCAGTATATACAAAACAAACACCTTAGTACTTTAAACAATAAACGAACATTTCTAGCACTTTAAATAAAATACGATCACTTGTTTACGACATACAATCACCTACCTCTTTAATTGCATTAACAGCCACAGCAAGCTTTTGCTCGAAATCTGGATCCTCCAACGGAGTCTGTTCTTGACTCATCACAGCTGCACAAGCAATGAGCACTACCAAGCACAGCTGACTCAACATGGTGATAGTTAGTTTATAAATGAATGCAATGCTTTGAATCTATGTCTGAAAACAAACAAAATAAACAACCACAACTTTTATATCAGAGAAAGAACTGCAAAATCACTGTCATATTTCTCAAAACTGCAAGATAGTTTCCTTTTTTTCATACACAAAAAATTATTTACCACTAATTGTATTTTTTTTAAACTCATGTATTGTCATCGTCTTTGAATAAATATGCAAACTTTCAAATGGATTCCAGAATGAGATTTGGGAGAAGAAAAACAAACTTTTTCACTCTAAATTTACATAGACATCATTTGAGGCTTTTCACAGGCAAAAGAGAAGCTTTTATTATATTAAATATCAGGTGACCGAGCCTTGCTCGGTTAAATAATTTATACTAAGAAAGGTTATATACAACAGCTACTGGTGCTACAGCCCATGGAAAGATATGGCCTGCTCTTACACATCCCTCCATTCATATATCTCCTGGGCCTTTCGTCACCACGCCCTAACGGTAACCCCAAGTTTAGATATCTTGTTCAGTGTGAGAAAGTAAGGAGCAGTAGAGCAGCTGTGTAATCACCATTTCCTTTGTTTTGGTACGGGACATTAGACACTGAAGCATGAACACATGGTTATAATTTTACCAGCAAAATTATAATTATAATAAGGCTTGACATCAAATCCGAAGATTAATGAGGAATCTACACCGCTCTACGCAATTAAAGTGTAAACAATTTATTAAGCACTTAAAACGCAATAACTAATCATACATCGGTACATTTAATTTCATTACTTTCCTTCCAAAGTTCTATAATAAATCAATCTTCAATAAGATGGTGCGCAAATGTTTAATTAGGTCCATTGATACTTTAAAACTTGTTCTTGCTTGCATTGTAATCCTAGTGACGTAAGCAGCGTTTTTCCCGTTTACGTCATGGAAAACTTTCATTCATAAATTTTCCATTTCATTCATAAATTATTCTGACCAAAATTATGCAGGGGGTCTACCGAAAACCAGAAAACATGGCAAGGGGCAATGAGAACCAAAAAAGGTTTGGGAACAACTGGTTTAAAATGTTCAATGTAATATACCCAGGTCAACAATTATAAATACTAAGTCGAAATTATTAGAGCATATAATACTGTGTCATCAATTATAAATACTAAGTCGAAATTATTACAGCATATAATACTGTGTCATCAATTATAAATACAAAGTCGCAATTATTAGAGCATATAATACTGTGTCATCAATTATAAATACAAAGTCGCAATTATTAGAGCATATAATATTGTTTTATGCTCAAGATTACTAATAAAGAACTTATTGCTGGGAAAGCGAGCAAAGAAATTAAAATATACTGTCAATACTTCTTTTCAATTCATGTAATTAAATTAGTTGACATAAACAGGAATATTAAGGGAGAAAATGACAATTACATTTTTTTTCCTTTCACGTTGTTTACAGCATCTATATATGTAATGTTCTTCATGGCCTAAGAGTTTGGATGGAAAAAAAAAGAAATAGAGGAAAAATCTCTCTTTTGTTTCTGCCGACACAGCTATCCCACGAAAAAAAACAAGAGGTAGTATTCACCTGTTGCTACGGGTGGCTGCTTGGTCGTGCGGATTGCGCGCTGGACTGTGAAACCCTGCCCGCTCCAATTCTCTGCGGGTGATGTGGCAGGTCTACAGCAGTACCGTCCCCTGACAGGCAACGAGAAAGTTCTTTAGAATTTTAAGGGCCTTGAAGATATCTGTGAGGTCCATGGGCGTGGCAAGGATTTTTTTTTCGGGGTGTTACAAAAGCATTTTTAAAAAAATTCGAATTTAGAAGTTCTATCGTACTTTTTAGCATATGAACAGGTAGATCCGTTTAATTTGTACTTATATTTCATTCATCTAGCGCTCCTTTCATTATTAATAGATATGGATGTATCGGCTTACCTGGTAAACCCATCTTCGCAAAACTACTTTTATTTCGTAAAGTTCCCCTTTCAGACCTTTTGGTCTATAGAGCAGATGAAGTAAAGCTCATCTGATTCTGTGGCCTACGGTTAAAGAGGGTGTCATGTGGCCAGCACAACGACAAACCGTCTTTATCTTTCCCCAACTAACGTCAGGTACCCATCAGAGCTGGGTGGACTCAAAGGCGCACGAAGATCCTGAAATTAAAAATCCCAGTCTTCATCAGGATTCGAACCCCAGACCCCGGTTCACTAGCCAAGCGCTTCACCGCTCAACCACGACACTCGTGGCGAAAGAGAAAAACTTGAATGGAACATTATCCACTAGATTAGTAATACACAAACTATGACCCGCAGGTCGCGGGTAATATCGGGCTAGTAAAAAAATTAATCGTTATGGCTATAATTAGATATATATTTCACAAAAATGTATTTAACTTTACATCTCTAAAGGTGGGTAGATTCCATTGTCTATGTCATCGATTGTGTAAGATTGTTTGGATATTTTTAAATAGAAATAATAAAGAGTTCTTTGTGACCTTGGAAACTAAATTATTGAATAGAATAAAACTTGTAGGTGTTATTTGTTTGAGTTAAAAAACAGAATGATTATATAGGTCGTGAACTACCGGTACTATTATAATGTTAAGTGTAATGCATAATTGGAAAACTATTCCCTCACATTATAATTTTAGGTTTCTTTTTATAATTAAATTTGTTACACCTCTTTTAAAACTTGTTAACTGAAATTTATATTTCCTCACACGTTTTGTTTTGCAAACTATACACTTAGACGTAAAAAGTAGACGACAGGGTTGTCAAATTATTGATAAGGCAGTAGTGTCCCTGGTCTCAAGGGGGATTCTAACAGTTTTTTTTTTCATATGAACGCTTGCTGCAGGGTAATCGACAAACGTACCAAAAGTATTGGAATATATGTTTGTGATATTTCTTCTTTTGTTCAATTTCTTCCATACACATTCATCTATATTTCCATTAGTAAAAAATCAAAGAAATATTATGTATTAAAATATAGAAATCACTGGAGTATAGATCTTTGAAATGTTTCTTGTCCAATTTTTTACTTATTGCGTGTTTATAGGTATTTGAATTGTCTCTTTTCCATTTTTTAAATATAAGTATCTATATTATTCTTAGTAGTATATAATGTATGTTAACTTATAAAAAAAGACGCTATGATAGTAAGAAATTATCTTATATATTACAGACGTGTCTTAAAAAAAAAAAAAAACAAGAAAAAAATACTTTAAAACAAATTGAAGCGTATCTAAGGGAAATAGCCGCTTCTTACTGCCGTTTATCTGAAGATGGGAGGTTTTATCTTCAGTTGAGGGATTTCAAAAGGAGGATGAATATTCTAATATTTGCCTAACTAAAATTAAATCGCATTTTAGTTTTATGTTCTTGTTTGTTTTGTAAACATTTCTTTTAATAAACTCAAATGTTTTATTGGATTTAAAAAATAATTTTATCAATATGGGGATTCCAGTATTGCCATAAGGGCGTTTAAGAAGTTTTTGCAGTTTTTCAGTAATTTTGGGTGCAATTAGGCGAAACTTGAGCCAGTTCCTACAGAAATGAGAAAGAGATTATTTTTATAGACTTGCATCTTCCAACATTGAATGCTCCTCCTACTGATGTTTTGAGAGTGGTTTTAAAGCTATTTCTCTAATCACCAAGTAATCTATTTTTCTTTGTCTTAAATTTCGAAGGTTACACTAACTCCACATGACTGAAGAAACACATGCGACCTACATATTTTGCCACATTTAATGTAGACAAAGCCGTTGTCGGTGAAGGTTTTTTTTTTTCTGATCGTCCGCGACTGTCTTCGTCATAAGTCTCAAAAGCAACTATGGACAAATATATTAACCATAAAAAGGAAGTTTAACTGTTGAAGAAAACATTAAAGTCAAATTTCAGAGATCAACCGCATCATAAAGTCCACCAATATTTAAGCACTGACTTTAACAGAATTTATTTTAAAAAAATAATAAAAAAATCCCCACAAATCTTAATGTATTCATAATCAATTTTAGGTGAGAACTAGACTTGTATGACCCGCGGCCTGCTGGGCTTGGTTTGGGTATTAGAGATTGTCAAACATGGCGAATGTTACCTTAACATTATTCTTTTCTTTTGTCTCGAAAATGAAAGCAAAGTGAAAAAATGAGTTTACCCGTTTAGCCGACATATTGATATATAATAAAAAAAATAATATGAAAACTGATTTTGTTAAATGTTTCTTCCATAGACATAATAGACTTGCCGATAAGAGAGTTGTATGTAATGAAAATTTGTGAAATGCAATTTTGTGTACTTTATTTTATGTCTATAAATTTTGTTTAATCTCTAAGACTGAAGATCATGCAATTTTAAAATCAATGTATTATTTCTCAAAAGAAATAGGTCAGACGGGCAACAACACACAACAACATGCAACAAGTAATCTATTTTTAGCTCCATTAATCATTTTTTTAACGCATTGGCTTTACTTTTTTTATAATGCGAAAAATTAGAACCATATTTAAAACTCGAATTATTTATGTATTTAATAGTCAAAGATAAGTTTTCTAGAGCGCAAGTACTCTATAATTCTTTAGAAAAAAAAAATCCATTGACTTGCAAAAGAACTTTAATACGAGTATTTGTGAACAATTGTGGTGGAAAAAAGAAAGCATTAGCAAGGTTAGAGAGACAAAATGACTATATTTTAAAATGTTAAAAATGTGTTTGATTTCTTTTAAAGCAATAGCTTAACAGACAAATAATTATAGGGATGTTAAATCGACAGGATGGCGCGGGGAATCTGTTGTAAGTAATAAAATGGCTTAATTTAATAATTTTTACACTTTAAATTAGAGCGGGTCCTATAAAATTGCGTGTCCTATGAAATGCGGGCCCCACTGCGGTCGCCGGCCCTGGTAAATAGCGGCATATGCTATGCCGCCGGTCAACTAGTTTTTCATAATTTGGAAATCCTAATTCAATAGATATACATGTTTTCAAGTTACATGAAGTTACTTCCCTTGTCCAGTCTATATTTTTTCATGTCCATTGTTTCTACTGTAATAGAGATGAATTTAGATAATTTTTATATATTTTATTTTTAGAGATTTCCGGTTGTATAAGGGACCTAAGGCATACAATGTAGTATCCGACATGATCTAGGAACATATATTCCAAATTATGTCAAACGGTTTTGATTTCTGCAGGACATACTATTTACAGACAAGAAGAGGCTATAAACATTTCTTAGAGTCTATTTTATATATTAGAGAAGCAAAACAAAAATGGTGTCCAGTTTCAAAGGAGAATCCCGTTACGGTATTGATCCACTTTGCCAGAGGGAAACTCCCGGAGTTCTAAAATTTTACGCATCGATTAT
Organism: Biomphalaria straminea; assembly: GCA_021533235.1. Classification (NCBI taxonomy): domain Eukaryota; kingdom Metazoa; phylum Mollusca; class Gastropoda; family Planorbidae; genus Biomphalaria; species Biomphalaria straminea. Next base: position 4,143,068 of record JADKLZ010019686.1, on the reverse strand, counting down.
CCTGACACTAGCTATGCTGGGTTATAAGAAAAATTTTCCGATCAGGTCTGACCTTAAAATGAAACAGAACTGACATAGCACTCTTCACAGTCGTCAGTGCATGAGATTTAGTGAAAGAAAATGTTAACATTACATTACTTCAGTTAAAACACGCAAAACATTTGGAATGAATCTTGGCAGTTAAAAGAAGTGTGAGCTGATAATAATGTAATAATGAAATGTACATAAGCTATGCATCTAAAAAGAAAGAAACTACTTTAAAAAGTAAATACAAATTTTTAACTTAAAAATAAAAATGCAGTGCAACCCAAACCTAATATAGATCATTGAATATAACAATGTGTTTACCTTTTCTTACCAATATTCGAATGCACAAATAGAAGTAACAATTGGTGTTCCCCAAACTATTGGATTAATTAACGTCTCTAAAAAATATACGCAAAGTGTTCCGCTAAATACTCATTATGTGAGAAATGTTCCGCTAAATACTCATTATGTGCGAAATGTTCCGCTAAACTCTCAAAACGTGCGAAGTGTTCCGCTGAGGAAACAACTGAGATTCAGCATATTGACATTATATAACAGAAAAGAAAAACAAATTTGAAGGAATGTTATGATTTATTTACACTTGAGGTTCAATCCCAAAGCAAGCAAAATACACACACACACAAATACTTAAAAAAACAACAACAAAGTTAATATTAAAGATATCAATTAGTTTGGATCAGTTAAGTAATTCATTCTGTAATAAGCCACAGACAAAAGTCTATAAAGATAACTAGTTGAACTTGTAGCCCCACTTCAGTCAGATTATCTTTATTTCCTTTGGGAAGGGGGCTACCTCAGCTTATACCACCCCTTCAGTCAAGTACTATTTCTTTTATTGGGGAATGGCACTAATGCAGCGTATACCACCACATCAGTCAAGTACTATTTTTTTCACCTTATTTAAGATACCTAATAAAATACATTTATTACCGATTATTAATTAACTTATTGATTTAATTATTACAAATTGATTCTTGTGTTGTCAGGTAATAGAAATAACTGCGAAATTTAAGCTTGTTGTTGGAGAAATAACATGTACAAGCCTCTGGCCAGACAGTTAGACGGTGTGATTTGATAGAATATTTGTAAAGTCACCACCCCAAACATGCAAATGCACACATCTCACATTGCGACACATGATTATTTTATCAATTTTCAAAAGTTGGAACTATCAATTAGAATTTCTATCATTACGTTTCATAACAGAGTTACATTATTTGTTTATACTGCAAGGGTCACATTGGTTAACATTCAGTGAAAGCACAGAAATGGCCATGTAATTTGATATATAACAGGCGGATTTGAAATAATGAAAAATGTCTATTGTTATGAAAATATAAAAATGGAAGACATGATGAACTAATCAACGGTGAGGAGCATGGTCGAGAGGCTTAGTACGCTTGAACCTGGTTTTTCTTGACTACATATGAAGGAGCTTGAGGTTTGACGCATTACACGAGCTGAGTTGTGTTTACTGAGCTTCTAAAGGCAGCACGGAAAACCTTCTCCCAGAAACCCCCTACACCCCTACCCCACACCCCGGTTTAGAAATAGATTGGTACCATAGCGCCCTGAACATGCTAAAAGCATATAAGTAGCGCTATATAAACGCTTTAATAATTAAGACATTTTTTTTTTCATCAAGGCTGGTCAAAGATCTAGATCTTTAAGAAATGAAAGAAATAAAGATGCTCATGTTTTAAAAAGTGTTTGGGAGCAGTGGCGTCCTTAGGGCGTGGCAAGTTGGGCAACCGCACCAGACCCCGCGTCTGAGAGGGGCCTCGCGATTGGAGATTCCTTGTTACCGTATGCTTGATGTGGTACGATATATATCTTCCTTACGGCTCAGGGCCACGCATATGACATTCGCCCAAGACCCGCGCACAGCTAAGGCCGCTTCTGTTTGGAGCCTAACACCTCTTACTATAATATTTCTAGAAAATGCGTTAGCAGTCTTGGTTCATAATATTGATTTAAATTAAAATAATAAAAAAATGGAAAAAAAAGTAAGTAACTTTTCATTCATAGTAATCTATGGGTCGAATGATGTCAAGGTCTATTGTTTCTTTGGCTCACGGTTAACGAGAAGCATATGTGACCAACTACCTGTACTTTTCCCTACTAATTGTTATGCGAACACCCTAACGACCAACCATCTCTACTTTCAAATAGTAGTGAAAATCTCTAATTCAAATTGACTGAAAGATGTAGATCCACTTCATAGAACAAAACCCTATATATATTACTATTATAGACAGTCTTGTCAGCATGTGTAAAAAGGCAAAACCTATTGAAATAGATTCTAATTACGACGTTAAATTGCTCATTTAGTCTCCATAATTGATGACTCAGAACTTGTTTTCCCAGCCCAGCCCACTTTGTTTTCTCATCGACCCATAGCACCCGGAATGAATATGTTGATCAAACCAGTGCATGTTTCCACCACTTTTCCCCAGAAAGTGGACAGTTGCACCACTGCTGCCACCACAGGTGGGAGCATCGTAAAGGTACCAGCTATGGTAGGGGACATTTACATCTTTAGCACCAAATCTTTTTGTCCACGTCCCTAGAGAAAGGCGCTTCAGGTAACCGTGCGGATGTGAAACAATGATAGTAAACTTGTGCTTTTTGGAATCCGCTCTGTACTCCTGAAATACCCCATACCATATTGTGAAAAAAGAAGAAATCAAGCTCTCAAGTCTTTCGACCAGATCCATATCACAAGTCGCACATTTAAACCTGAACCAATCTCTCTCAATGTCTCGCTCTACTACATTGATACCAACTAGGTACTTGTCCTCACTGTTCTTGTCCTCACTGCTCTTGTCCTCACTGCTCTTGTCCTCACTGTTCTTGTCCTCACTGTTCTTGTCCTCACTGCTCTTGTCCTCACTGCTCTTGTCCTCACTGCTCTTGTCCTCACTGCTCTTGTCCTCACTGCTCTTTTCGTCACTGTCGTAAAACAATCTACATCTTGCCGTTCGAGCTTCACTATTATCATGGACGACGTGTGCTGCGGTGAAGATTAAAATTTCCCCCCATTCTTTACCCGGATGACCCGATGCTTTGCATCGTTCACATGGGCGCTCTTTGTATTTGCTAAATGTGTTATTGCCTGCTGAGTGTTTAGTCACGTTACAAATTCGACCTGTGCCATATGTTGGTGTGTTCTCAAACGCCTCACACCACGGGTAGTCTTTTTCCGTCCCAGGTATTTGTTTAGGTCAGTGGTTCCCAAACTTTTTTGTCTCGTGGACCCCTTGACATGTTTTCTGGTTTTCCGTGGACCCCCCTCCCCCCCCCGTTTAAGTTATATTGAATTTTTGAAAGTTCATGAATTTCAACTTACATTTCTTGTTTAAATAATTTTCAACCAGTGACATGAGAAGTGAAAAAGTCATTTAAAACTACTTTTTAAGTTTAATTCCTATTTTTTACAATAAATTTATTAACGAAATTGAAATTTTAACCCATTATGTAACAGTTAATATGTACCGGTATCGTTTACTATCACTAAACACATTGGAAACTTTTTGTCTTTAAAGGTTTGCAAGCTAGACTTCCATTGCTACGGGAATTATTTTTCATATAGAGATTTGTTGTTTAGTAAAAGGTTTCACAAAGAGCTGTTTTTCGTGGATTTCTTGAGCCATAATAATTTGAATAAAAAAAATACATCATTTCCAGACAAAGTTGACTCGGCCAGCTGTATAGAGAAATATATTGTTTGCAGAAATATGTTGTTTGCAAAGGCTTACATTAGAAGATAGAAATATTTAGCTATATTCCAACAGAGCTAAAGAATTTAGTGAATTCTTCTCCAATACCTTTGCCCTAACAGAGTTTTCATTGATTGTTCTCAGATATCCGCCACAAACGAAGGAGCTGGAATACTTATTAAATGACCCAGTGGAGAAAAAATAATTTAGAAATTAAGATCACTATAACTAATGAGCTCTATGAGAACCACAGACAAGAAATAGGAGCACTGCATCATAAAAAATGGCACATTAACACTCTCTTGTTTGACAAGGAAGTAATGAAGTTCAATTTCAAATACTTAACGCTGTACAGTCTACATTTCTTTTTGTTAAAGTTATAGCTAGACAAAACTACACTATGCAAATATAGTTGTATAGTTAAATATAACAATTGTTCACACATACATCATGCACTCCTTTGTGCTGAGAATAAGTTCTGCTGTAATTTGGTCCTCTTATCTTATCTTATATAATACAGACGTTACTTCAAAAAAGAAGATGATTACGTCCTACGCGTCATGCATTCAGTCATGCATATTTACCAGTGACTTAAATTCTGCAAAGTCACTGGTTTTCCTGGCTAGCTCAGGCAAACCATTCCATGCTCTAATGGCACTAGGGAAGAAAGAGCATTTGTACAGTCCTCTCCTGGTGCTTTGATGAATGTTCTTGTCATTTTCTCTTCACATTTGAGCAAGTAATTGAGTATGTAGTTTCTCATAACTGCGTTGATAACAAATTGAAGATATTCCTGCAATCAAGATCTAATACTGCTCCATTTGTTGCTACTGATATAATAGTTACAGGGTTTGCTTTTTTTTTTTCGAACGATTCCTTCAAAACATCAAATGTGTTCGACTTTATTGTCAATTATAGGTTTTCACAAAACGAAATTTTGTCGTGAATTTCTTTATCCATAAATAAACGAACATGTGCCCAAAAAATGCTACATGACAGGCACAACTCGTTTCATATATAGACCTTTGAACTATTTGTTGCTTAGAAGAATTATTTGAGTGTACAAAATAGTTTTAAAAACTTCAGCTGCTGGCTAAATCATTCATTTTTTTTCGCTAAGTGTATGTCATTTTCATAATTTTGCAAGATATTTTAAGACACAGCAAACCATTATATTTTCCTTAAAATTTGAAAAGCAAATATTTTGTCAATTGTAGATCTTTTCTCAACTTTATCATGGAGTGTTCAATAGTTTTTCAAATCTTATCAGGGTGTCTTTGTCTCCAACGATCCTCCAGCTTAGGTGGTTTCATGGTATCATTACATAAAATGTTAAATAAAAGACACATAGGCAATATAAGTTGGACGAGAAACGAAGTAAAAAAAAAATGAAAATTAACACCACCGTCTATTTTATATTTAGATTCAACCATGTTAAATATTAGTTATCTCTAGACCAAATTGAGCTATTTAAATGAGTTATTAAAATTTAAAATATGTTTTTCATTCCAATAATACATGAAATATTTAATGGCCTAGCTATAATAAAGTATAAATAAAGTATGTTTGTATGATATAATAGGGGATTCCATTAATGTGAGATTTATATTAAACTCAATTTCTTCTTGAATGAGATCCACTCTCGTGGACCCCCATTTGCATGTCATGGACCCCCAATTCTTTTTTTCACTTTCGTGGACCCCCTGGAAGTCCTCGTGGACCCCTGGGGGTCCCTGTGGACCACTTTGGGAATCACTGGTTTAGGTCGATCGTCACTTATCGTATTGATCTCAATACGTACTGTTAACATTGCGAAAACCCAGATAAAATCAAACAGTTTACTACTTCGAAGACCTTCAGGTAAGTACGTGATTGAAAAGTCAGCAAATAGCATCATTTTCTCGTGTTCCTTTGTTTTCGAGCATCTTGTGTATCTTTGTTTTGGATCACCACTCTCCGTAGGAGACTCCATGTCAAATTCACCTTAAAAGAGCAGAAAAATCAAAGAGGACGATTATTTAATGTTTTCTATGAAAAAGAAAAAAAAAATCTGGCAGACCATTATAAAAAAACACTATTAGCAGTATACACTGGCTACGCCAGATGATTTGTTCCTAGGCTTTTATATTAATTATTATGTCTGGAACAGCCATTTGTGTTTTTTTTAATTCTAAATTAACAAGATTACAAAGAGAGTTTGTGTGATACACAAACTCAGAGGCGGCCCCGTCGGAGTCGGATCCCTGTTAGATCCTCCTATTCGCAAGATGTTTCGGATGTTCCTTCTAAATTGAAAATAATTAACTTCTCGCTGGACGACGGAGGATGGCGAGCAGGGTATAAACCTGCCTTATCTTGATGTTTGCTCACTAGACTAGTTCGGATTTATCGTTGGTCCCTGGCTCAATTTCTGCATGCTCCCATCCCCTCCTGATGAAGGTTTGAACTAGAAAGTAAACTATCTTTAACTCTGAAGAAATATTCGAAACATGTAAAACAAACAGCCACGTAACCCGGGAGTGTCGAGATAATCAGTTCAGCACACTAACCGCACGAGAAGGCATTGCTCTTAACTTAATAACAAACTGGTTACAAACTAATAGCCTGATATATACAATATGTCACACGAGCGATTTTCAATAATCTTTCGGCATTGATCTGTAGAGATGTAGATCTACATAAACTAAACTTCTGATTTAGCACTCTTAATATATATCTTATTAATTATTATTATTAAAAATTTGGATACTTAAACAATCGCAATATTTCTGAAGAAACAGTAATGGTTAAATCATATTTTTAAAAGCCTTTAGTGTTTTTTTAAAATCTAACCGTGACGGACAGACCAAGCAACAAACAAAAGGCACAAAAATATGCTTCTTTCATTCTAATGGGGGCACTAAACAAATATTTTTTTTAAATCTGATTTTTAAAAAAGTTTAAGAAATTAGTTTAGCATCATGTCATGGTCGGGCTTTACGCTAGTACACGAAATTCGCTGCTAAAAGTTCATTTTAAAAAATGTGCGTGATATCTGATTACTAAGAGCATTTCTTATACTAACATTTCCTCCCTTACATTTACGTAATTGTTTTAGAATCGTTGTTTTGTTATTAAAAAATCGCTTGCATAATTAATTTTATAAATTAAACGGTTTGCTTTTAGAAAACTAAAAGTAGCCGTTGCACCTAAACCTTTCAAGCCGCATTTAATGGTGAAATAATATTTTTCGTATCTCTTCTAGTTTTGGCGCCCTGAGAGTGACAGACGGACAGACGGATATTTTGCACAAACTTAATAGCGGCTTTTTCCCTTACGGCTGCTGCTAAAAAGGGGAACACATAATATTGATCAACCTAACATACACTATTTTAGTCCTTGAATTGGTGTATTTCTTACATTGAATTTAAACGTCTTGCTCTTTCTTCCCTGAAAACATCCTTACTTGTCTTTTTTGTACTGTTAATAAACGGGCCCCTTTTTAACGATCATAATACACCCACGACACTTACACATACTCATATTTTAGGATCTTTGAATTCTAGTAGCCTTTTCATTTACCCCCCCCCCTCCAGCATGGGACAAAACAAAAAAAAAGTTAGTCCCTCCGTACCCTCTATGGCTTTTCTTCCGCTTATCGATTGTGTGTACTGTAGAGTATTTCAACCGTGACCCCCTTTTCTGGTTATTTTTACTTTTTTTTTTTTTTTTGGCTACAAACTTATATCATAACGCACCAAACCTTTAATTTAATGCAAGCAATGTACTGTACTTAATTAGTTAATGAATTATTGGTAAGTAATTATGTTGTTTGTATTGGAAAAGGGAAATAGAAAAGTAAAAGTAAAAAAAGTTTTGTTTTTTTTTAATTATGCTGTTTGATATTGGAAATAGCTTGTACATTATTGATAGATGTAGTTTTAATAGTGGAGTTCTTCCCTTTAATAAGCCTTTTTAGCGGCCCCCGAAAGGGGGAAAGACGCTATTAGTTTTGTATGGCCTGTCTGTCCGTCTGTCCGTCTGTCTGTCTGTCCGTCCGTCCGTCCCGTTTAGTGCTCAGAAAGTAGAAGAGAAAATGAAAATCTGACATCACGATAATATAGATCATTCAAAGTTCTGATGCAACGGCTACTTTTTTTTTCTAAAAGCTCAAAATCTAATTTTTAAAAATATTTTATGCAAGCAGTATTTTAAGAGAAAAAACCTAATTAGTATGCAATATAAATGAAACCTAATTTAAGACAATCAATAATGTTATGCAATGCATTAGTTTTCACGTTTTATTTTGTTCCAACAAATGAGTATTTAGTAAAAAAAAAAAAAAAACAAGATGGCGGATGCTCTCTAGTCTATTCTAGATCTAGTCGTGTATTTTTTCGCTTTTTTGATCTTCTGCGTGTGGTCTACGCACGTCAATCAAGTTTTCTTGATTCTTTCGTTCAGGGAGTATATTTTTAAAATATTGTTCCATTGTAATTCTTAGCGTTGATCGTAAATTTCTTTGGTATTTGGTCTATTGCGTTATGAAGGACACCCTAAGATATACAAAGTGCTTATAACTATCCCTGGGAGAAGGAAACAGTGCTGGCACTGCGGACTAGACCAGCATTGGTCTAATCAGTGCCCTTCCAGAAACACTGCTCCGGTTCGAGTTGAGCCCCCTAAGGGAAGAAGCGGTGCACCAAGTTATGCCCAAGTGGTTAAAGGAGACATTCCTAAAGTGAGTGAAAAGGAGGCAATTGAGAAATGGCTGCAGAGTGATGGCTTCACTCTGGTACGAAGGGGCTCCAAGGGGTCCCCATCGAAAAATACAAAAACCTCCAAGACGGGGGTTGATGAGGCTTCAACATTGGTTGAGGCTAAGGTGGCGGAGGTAGCGGCCCAGGGTAGTGAAGGCTTTAAGCTGAGCAAGAGATTTCGTTCGGGAGAGACCGTGAAATCTGCTCCTGGGACTCCTATTAAACCAAAAAGGAAGAGATATTTATCTCTATCTTCTTCTGATGATATATTAGCAAGCCCAAGGACCGTTAGAGACGGGGAGGCTGTGGACTTGGACTGTGAGGCTATGAGTCCAAGCCATCAGCGGTTGGATGTCAGCATTTTGGAATAATAATCCGCTTTTTTATTCCAAAGACCAGTGGGACGGCATTTATAATAAAACGTGTAACTTTATTAAAATGTATAAGCATACCTTGACAACCATTTTTGGGAGGGCAATTTTGATAAATAATATGGTCATTCCAAGGGTGGTCTATATGGCGAGTATCATAGAACCTCCTCCTAATTTCATATTTAAAATGAACACAATAATTAGAAGTTTCATTTTCCGAAACACAATTAAATGTATCAATCATAATACTTTGATCCAAGATAAAAAAGATGGGGGAATTAATTTACAAGATATTCGAGTTAAGATCAAGGCATTAAGACTTCAGTTCGTGGGACAGATAGTTAGAAATCCTATAAAGTTTCCATTGGCAGTGTATTATTATGGAATTAGATTGGGACGATTACTTACAATTCGGAATGATACCCCTAATTATTTTGGTGCACTTGTTCACCATTTTATAGGTCGGTTTCACGAACCCTTTTGAATAATGAACACTTAATACATAATAAATTCAAGGAAATTTATACAGCCCTAAAGTACACCCTAAAAGAGAACTTGGGTCTCAGAATCAAATGGGGTAAGGAAAAAGGTATAACAGAGTTTACATATTCCTTTATAAATCTTCATTATAAGCACATCGCGCCCAGGGCTAGGGAAATAACATATAGGCTCATTTTTGGCATGACACCCTTGGGGTTAATATTTTAGAAATCTGTTGTAAATGTAAAATTTGAAACATGTCAGTGGAAGTGGAAGAGAAACATTTGTTTCTGGATTGTCCGTTGTTTTCTAAGGTTAAAACTACTGTTAAACATCTTTTGGATGCTAATTGTGAGTTAGATGTGGATGTAAATCTGGCGATCCTTTTAAATTACGCTTGTTTGGAATACTAGACTGAAAATTGTCACAGACAAAAAAAACTTCGTTCCTGACAAATTATAGACTTCGAGCTAGAGAACCTAGGGGGAATATAAAGGATGATATGTGTATTTGGGAATATTTCTATAAATGCTTGGGAGTATATTTTTATATGCATGCAGGTTTTATGTATGATTTAGCGTATGTGGAAAGGCAGTTCGTGGGATATATGTATGTAGTACCACCAGTGGCGTAGCAAGGTACCCGTGGGCCCTGGTTCAAGAATATGTTGATGGGCCCCTCCCCCCCCCAGTATGACACATGTTTAGTGGGACAAAGAAATCCAGTAATTTGTTTGTATCAGTGCATTTACTAAAAGACATTCCAATGCAAGTTCAATAACACAGCTGACAGAATCATTGAAGACCATGTTTAAGTACTGTTTAGCAAAGTAAATCTAATGTGCAAGTGGCTGCTTTTGTTGAAACAATAAATGAAGGCTATTCAGTGGCGTGGATAGGGTGGAGGAATAGGGAATCCAAATTTGAAAATCTCACCTACCCCCACTGAAAGGCCCCAAATGAGTGTCCGAAATTTGTTTTCCATTAATTATTAAATATTACTCCTTTATATAATGTCAGGATGTCGAATGTAAAAATGTTGGGGTCCCTAAAGAGGTCAAGCCTCTCGGGCCCCCAAATCCCTAACTACGTCACTGAGGCTATTGTACTAGTCCCTCATATTGAAAAACCATCCTTGCCTTGGCATCGTAAGTAATTTAAATAAAGATGATGATATTTCATTGCTTATTCAGTATGAGTCAATCCAACTGACTTCTGGTTCTCACAAATATAAAATCTTACAAATGATTTTTTGGAATTTTATTTTTGGGTAATTCTTCATAAAAATTCACAAAACAATTTCAGAAAATAAAGCAAACTTAATAAATTTTTAATTCTCTTTCATTGCTGTCAACCATAATAGATAAAAATGGCACAGATTTGGATCTCTTTTAGATGTTTTGCTAAAATTGCATTGCCCAAGTCTATTATTTCGTTTTGAATTTGTGGGTCGAGGTAAAGGGTTGTGTTTTTGTTTTCTTAAGAATGTATGTACTGCTAAGACATTGTTGTTGTTACTTGTGTCACTTAAACGATACACTTTGCGATGACCGCTAAATTGAAAGGTTCTTGCTTTTTAAAGTTTTAACTATCATTCACTATGCGATGAATTACTTTCAGTCAGTAATTGTCAACTGTTTCGATGTGCTCTTTGTTTAGAATTCATCCACGTTCTCAGTCATTCAGGTTGTCTGTATGTTGGGCAAAATTGTTGGTGGAGTTAAGTAATTAAGCCTTTTTTTTTGACAATTCGGAAAACAACGTATTGGTGCTGTGTCTGGGTATAAATCCGAGACCATCCTTACAAGTGCACATACCAGACGACAAAGCAGCCATTCTAATGAAAGACACTATCCTACGATAAATGTAATTATCTTAAAATGTGTGTTAGGCCTATAAACCTCCTCCTCAATACTGCCACAATAAGTAGGCCACAATTGGTCATTAGTCATGGTACAAGGCGAAATGAAAACCCTTCGCGCCATGTAGTGTCGTATTTACAGTTGAAAAGGCTTTATGCTATTTGAGATATGGGGCCCCATATAAGTCCAGATATTGTATGTAACTACTAAGTATTTCATGGAGAGCCTAAGCTAGAGCTTATGTTGCACGAGGGGCCCTGGACCCATGGTTGTTTCACCATCGGGTGTGGGCCCCTAAATGGTCATGGGCCCGGGTTCATTGAACCCCTTCGCGCCATGGATGCTACGCCACTGAGTACCACAGTAATGGTTTTCTAATCGCAAGTGTATTAGACTCAATGGAATTATTATGTTAGGGGGATTGTCAAAATGTAGCCTGATTATTATAATAAAAAAAAAAAAAGAATGAAGTTTCGGTCAAAATAAACACTATAAAACCTAGGAACAAATCAATGGAGTAGTGTGTACAGCTAGTCTAATTTACATTCTGGTCTCTCTGTACGCCCGTCAGTCCTATTTTAATGTCAGAAAAAACAAATTCAATATCATTTCTTTTATTTTCTCATTTTTATATTGAAGCGTTCAGATGACATGACCAATGCTTGAGATTAATTGCGCAGTGGTTTCCAAATCAGGACGCTCTCAATTTAGTTTTCTTTCTATTGTTGTTTTTTTGTTCTAGTATTTTTGTACGGGCCTCATGGTAAAGAAAGGACATCGAGATTTCTTGTCTCTGCTTCTGGCTCCACAGGCGGAGATAGAAGAACCACAAGCTCGCTTTTGATTGCGCCTTCGAGGCGGAGAGCCCGGCCCCCTACCTGCGTGGTGGGATTCAAACTTTTGACCAAAAGAGACAGACATACAGACAGACAGCTTGAGTTGATATAAGCTTGTACAAAATTAAATTATCATTCTTTACTGCACAGCATCTTTCTGGACACCAGTTATAACGGGACAGTAAAAGTCATATTATAAGACTTTGAAATATAGCCACGGATTGTGATGTTATGATTGCAGTAATCAAGTTATTTATTTTGTTTTAATTGAAGAGAGGCTCTAGGAAGGGAATGGTTAGGTGAAATGTCTTCCATATTCTTGTCACCACAGCCCCATTATACAATACAGGCAGGCTTGATTTCTGGCTATAAGATAGATATTTGAAATATTTGAATTTAGTTTGATCGTTTAGAACTGCAGGGCCTGATCTAGGCAAGCTGAGACCCCAGGGTAGGATTTTTTTTTGGAGTCTCATAAATCTTTTTGAAGACTTTAATATTAGATTCGCTTATTAATAATATTACTTACATAATAATAATAATAACACTTGTGGACGGGAGTGTCTCTCCAAAATAGGGCTCCACAGTCACACGAGGAAGTGTGCGAGATGAACCATAGTCGTTCTACGACTGAAGGAGGCCAATGATGATGATGATGATGAGAATAATAATAATAATAATTTTATGCATTGCGCTGTTAACAAACAAAAAGTACGCTCAAGGCGCTGTAAAAACATTACAAACATTTTCATCGCATATTACGGTGTAATCTAAAAAAGTTCTAGACAAATCGGTCTTAATGTTCTTCTTAAAAGTGGTGATGCATTTTGTCTGTCTGAGATCAATTGGGAGTGAGTTCCAAACCTTTGGTCCGTGAACTGAAAAAGCCCGCAGACCGTAGCTTTTGAGTGAGAAACAAAGATTTCTTATAAATTTAATTTCATTTTCCGTTTTTTAATACAAAAAAAAAAAGAATATGCATATTTTATTTACAAATATGTTTTTTACAAATATTTCCTCAAGGACAAAAAAAGATTAGTATTATAATTAGTAGTATAAATCTGTCTTTTTTTTTATTTTTCAGAGATTTTTGAGATGCAAACTCCAGAAACCATACCAATATTTTGGATTGAATAATACAGGATCAAGTCATTCAGAAATGTGAGTTTCAAACCACATAACATAATTCAAGAATGGTCGACGCCTTGACGGAGAACAAAGCTCCCGTTATCTTCCTAGTGGCGCCGCCGTTAATACGTCCGCCCTGTACCACTTCGGTCAACGAAGTTCATGCTGGTGGGCCTTATTTTTAAACAAAAAAAAAAAAAACTACAGCTAAAAATGCAGCCTTGGGTGCAACCTATGGACACCTATAGGTGTCCATTGGTTGAGTGGTACCACATAATGAATGAGTTGAACAGCATCACATCATGGCCTGAATAGTACAATATCCTTGGTCAGATGTGGCCCGCAGATCATAATTTTGGCCTCACTGTTCTAATTCATTAACAAACTGCTTGATAAAACAAACTTGTAAAACAAAATTAACCGCATTTTTAACTAGTTCTAACAAACATTTTTTGATGAATAATTGATCATGCAGATTTTTTATATGACAACACAGCCGCTCCAGGACCCTGATAGCCAATCAAGCGTGTAAATTTGGAGTAACTCAGTGTCTGCAAGCAGCCAGTGAGCAGTACAGGTCATGGATGGATAACCCCAATATTAACCCGTGAGTATTTATCAATTGTAATCTTTACATTATTTTAAATGATTAAAATATTTTGGTACATATATGGGACCAATCTGGGCCTCTAAAAAAGACTAAAAATGGTATTAATTTTGGTTTGAGACAATTGTACATTAAGAGTAATGTACCCGTTTCAGACATATTGATCTATTCTAGAGGATAGATGATGTATAGGTCACCAGTTACCTTGCCCAAATAATAACAAAAAAATACATTTTACTGCCAAAAGAACAAAATATTTTTATCTTTTTCTTTTGCATAGAGCAACTTTTTACGTGTGTGTCTGTTTTATTTGACTTATTTGTCTGTTCAGTGTCTGTTTTATTTGCCTGTTCAGTGTCTGTCTTGTCTGTTAAGGGTCTTGTGCCTTCTCGGTGATGGTAAAACATAAAGTTGCGTCTCGAAACCACGTTTTTTTTTACATTTTGAAAATCTATGAAGCTTTTTTTAAACAATATTTTCTTAAATAAGTGTGTAAGTTGATTTTGTTTGTTCAGCATTGTACACACTCCGGAAAATTTAATAAGTTGAGTTTAGTTGTAATGTCTTGACGAATGTCTACAATCTATAAGATAAGATAAGATACTATTAGATAAGATACATACAGCGATGTCCTTGCGACAGCCGGTATGGACAGAACAAATGTACTTGTTATGGTGCACAGTTACGCTGGTAGGGCATGTATCCCGCATTAGGTTTGAACTATGCCAAATGCAATATATTTTGGGTAGCTGAAAAGTGGTCGACGTAACACGGGTGCCCCACGGAAACTCTTGTTTCGGCGGCAACTTGCTTTAACTGACATTACAGAGAGCTACTGGTTTCAGGGGGCCTTAGAACGAAACAGCTGAAACTCAATAGCAAAAACCGCAGAATATACATCTGAGACACATTTGAGACACATCTAAGATACATTTGAGACACATGTTAAGCCCAAAACATAATTTGATAAGGATAAAAAGCAGTAGCTTAGGATGTAATAATCTTCTTGTTTAAGTAACGTCTGTATTTATAGGGGAAAAAAGTATCAAATGGGAATCTCAAATTTTTAAATATTTTTACAGTCAATTTTTTTTTTCGATCCAGGGGCGGACTGGGTGTTAGAATGGGCTGGGTATTTCGATACAATACGCCCCACAGATAGTAAGTCATTTGATGGTCATCCCTTTCTTGGTCTACTTATTCTATAAGTTTAATACTGTATCGGCAACTGAACGCATGCATAAAATGAACTCTGTATCTTTTACAGAAATATACTTGGCCTTATGTTTATTTAATCGCTATAAGGAAGAGCAGAAAATTTTGTCAAACAGATATTTATTTTTACAAAGAAAATGTTTTTTTTTTAACGGCATATTACAATTTAACAAATTAGGTGGCTGAGCGGTTTCGGGTTCGAATCCTGGTGGAGACTGGTATTTTTTTATTCGGAATCTTTAGGTTACTATGAGGCTACCCAACTTTAATGGGTGTCTGACATTATTTGGGGAAAGTAAAGGCGGTTGTGCTGGCCACATAACATCATCGATAACAGTGGGCTACATAAATAGATGAACTTTTTTTCATTAGCACTATAGACCGCAATGTCTAAAAGGGGAACTGATTATTTATTTATTTATTTATTTTTCCCAAATTTTAAGGGAGAATTTAAAAGATTAGAAATAATTAGCGATTTATGCCCAAAAAAGCTAGATCTAGCTTGATTCACATAAAGTAATCAATACTGATTTGAAGAATTGTTTAATTCTTTAGTTCGAGGTTTGCCACGACATAATAACACAATTGAAAAAGGTGCTCACAGGTCTATATCTATGTCTATAATTGTTTCTATTACAATTATAGATCCTCGAAATGTCGTTCGTATACTTAAGAGCAGGGACTTAGAAATCCAAGCTAGTGTTGTGTTTTGTTGGATAACTAACTAGTGAGATATCGTTCCAAGCTTTTCACAAGCTTGTTTTCAAGTCATCACTAGAGTTTATGTCACGTCGACATTTCTGAAGCTTTGTTAATATCAAACTCCAAACGCAATCATCCATGACATGTATGCCTGCACTTCTGGATTATGCTGTTCCTGATCTGACCTTCAAATGTTCCGCTCTTGAATCAACCTCCCACGGATCTAGGTATTCTGACTCTCCAATGTTCCGCTGTTCAATCAACCTCCCATGTATTTTGTTTTCTTTTCAGAATCGACATCAACTTCCGATCTTTCGTTTTATGTTACGCTGTCTCTAGAGGTGGCTGGGACGAGTGGAATTTTACATTTGCAGTAAGTTATAAATAGATAGATAGTTATAAATGACCCAATCATGGGAAAGGCTTCGGGAGTCAACCCTGAGAAAAAATCAGGAGCTGGCGGTTTGCAGCACCCAGTGCTACACTCTGGCAGAACCTGCTACGCCGCTGACCCCAAACTGTATCGGCACTGCCGTTCCTTTGGATACATCAGCTGCGTGGAGAGGGGGGAACTGATGTGTGGGCGACATTGTTCCGACCACAGCTAATTCCCAGGCATTCATCTCATTTCCATGAGATGATCCATAGTCGCTTTGCGACTGAAGGAGGTCATAGAGAGAGAGAGATAAATAGAAAGTTTAAATGTCAAGGGGTAAAAAAAAAATGAGGCCATAGACCGTGAAACAACAGAAGACATTCGAGACAATTGAAATGGGGATTTGGCTTACACCGAGGCCAATCGTCATAGCGGGCCTCAAAACTGACTTTCGACGTCACAACCTGTGGGCGTCACAACACAGCTTTGTAGGATGAGGCAACGAGGTATTGGTCTAAACTGTCCTCAGGTTGCGACGTTGCAGGTCAATGTTCCGGGCTTCTATGACGATTGGTCTAGTTTTGTCTCACATTTCTAAAGTTAAAAAAATACCGGTAAATTACAAAAAATAACGCCACCGTTATTGGAAATGTTAATCTACGGGAAAGGGGGGTGGGAAGTAGGATAATTAAAATAGTTACTTTTTCACTCTTTCTCTCCGAATCGACGATACCAACGTTGATTCCACCAGAATGTGGTAAATAATTGAGGAGAGAAAGAGTTAATATTTCGTAGGCCCGGTGGCTGAGTGGTAAAGCGCTTGGCTTTCGACTCGGAGGTCCAGGTTCTAATCCTGGTGAAGACTGGGATTTTTTAATTTCAAGATCTTTGTGAGCCTCTGAGTCCACACAGTTTTATTGTGTAGCTGACATTAGTTGGGAAAAAAGTAAATGTAATTGGTCGTTGTGTTGGTCACATGACAAACTCGTTCAATGTGGGCCACAGAAACAGAAGACCCTCTACATTCTTTGCCCTACAGATTGCAAGGTCTGAAAGGGGAACTTTCAATTTTTATATTTACGGTGTAAATAGCATTATATGTGTTGTTAATGTAATGGCTGTATGCGCGCTGGACTGGCGTTCGGTCGCTTCAAAGGTCTTGGGTTCATGCCCTGCCGACTGCCATCTCCGGTCGCCCTGCGGGAGGTTTGGACAAAGATATAGATTATCTTCAACTCAAAAGGAACATTCGAAACATATAAAACATTTTACATGTTGGCCCTATGAAGGCCTAGTTTAAAAGGTATACGAATATATTTGTGTGGGCACTTTGTAGTAAAATAAAATCAATTTTTTCTAAAAAAAAATATTATTTAATTCGAATTCTCCCCTTTAAAAAAATTTTGGAAATTTTGGTTAAAGAGGGTGATATGTGGCCAGCACAAGGACCAATCACCATTAATTTTTTTAACATATATCCGTTATCCACAGGCTTGGAAGTACGTATGAGCATAAAACAATCCTTCATAGAGATTCAAACTCGAATCCTTTCGGTTCGAAAGGCAAGCGCTTTACCATTTGATCACTACGCTGCTAAATGTTAAACTTCCTGAATGTTGGAGTTAAACTATTTTTTTTCTTCTTTCCCAGAAATACCTAGAATCCGAGCTGTCAACGGAGAGGCTGACTCATCTACAAGCTTTGTCATGTTCCCGACAGCCAGTGATACTGAACCAGTAAATTAAACCTTAGTTTTATATCTCATTAGATCATCTTTTAGTCTGTATCACTGAAGTGATGCCAAATCCAAGACCCGAGTGTCATTTCCGGCCTTGAAATCCGGCCCTCAAAAATAATCATTCTACTAGATGTTGTATTAGTTAGGTTGTGGCTCTTGACAAGAATTCAGGAAATGTTTATGGTCCCGAGGACACAACAGGCCACCAGTGGTTTCGCATAATATGGAATCAAGATTGATAATAATTTTTTGAAAGTTGAATACCATTAAAGGCTCCACTATGGTTTTAATTTTCTTTAGGTCAACCCAATGTTGAAATATTATCAATTTTACGCTTTTAGAAACACACAGTTGGCGCTACAGCCCTTAGAGAGCTCTGATCTCTGTCGCTACAGCCCTTAGAGAGCTCTGATCTCTGTCGTTTCAGCCCTTAGAGAGCTCTGATCTCTGTCGCAGAGAAAGAATACTCGTTCTTTTCTAACATAATAATAATAAAAACTCAAAAATCTCTGTTGTATCCTGTGGTATCAAGTCGTTAGTAGAACTAACAATACAACAGCACTTCTCTTCATTTTATATGGTTGTAGCTGTTGGTAGTTTGTAGTAAATAGTTTCTTATAGTCTTTCTGAAAATACTGAAACCTGCCTTTTTATCTACCTGACCGATCTATATCGGGGGTCGATTTTGAGTTTGTGTTTCTGTCGGTGCTTAGGTTATGACATGCTTCACCACTTTTAAGAAGAACATTAAGACCTATTTGTTTAGAACTTTTTTAGATTAGTTTGTCATGCCAGATGTTTGTTATTGTAATGTTTTTACAGTGCCTTGAGCCTACATTTTGTTTGTTAACAGCGCTTTATAAATACAATTATTATTATTATTATTATTATTATGATATTTTAGCACCAATGTTTATTAAGTGCACAATTTTCGAACTCACTTTCTTTGTTGTCTTGCTTGTAAGCTTAGGTAATGGTCGTATTATTTTGCTGGTTTAACTTGTATTGAGATTCTTCTGTGTTCCCCTGATTAGGGTGAGTTACTTATGGGATTGAAAGTCTACACTGGTAACTAGAGTCAGCAGTGCGTTATGTTGTGATTGTGCATACTATTGTTTTACGTTGTGGGACAGCAAGGTGGAGAATGATTATTAATTAAATAATTAAATTATAACATTGGTACATTCAAGATATTACTTCATCATTTTGTCATCATAAAGTACATTCATCCCATTAAACATATTAAACATTATATTGTTAACAGCTAGTTAAATGTTTATTGCAAGCACAAAGGTGCTTGTTAAATGTCAAGGAGCCCGGGCGAACGAACTAAGGCTTTTAACACAGCCTTGACAGTGTCCACCCAAACATTCTTTGTAACTTTATTTTATTTGTAATAGGCAACGCTAAAAGCATGAAAGTGAGCTAAACAAAAACAATTGATAAAAAAAAAATAATCGCACAGATTTATTATTGTTAGTCTAAATAGTCTAGATCACTTACAAATTTAATTAGATGACTGATCCAAACTAATTGATACACTTAATATAAACATTGTTTTCCTTCCGCACACTTTTCTTTTCCTAATCCACGGCTACGTATCTGATTCTCATGATTTCATGCATTGAAATAATTGATAATATATGTTGTTGTTTTTTAATAGTCAGTAACCCCTTCATTTAAATCTTTAAAGTAACGGCCCGCATTATAACGCTGCCCCCTGCTGGCTTCTAAATTATAGACACCCCCTCTCTACAAACACGATACAACGAGTTTCCTTTAATTTCAGCTACATGGAGTTAATACTGTCTGACACTTCACTGATACGTTTCCACGAGCGGCTGAACGTGATCTCGAATGTTGCTTCCAATGACGTAGGACGAGCCCTGGCCTGGAACTTCTACAAAACAAACTTCAATAGACTGAAAGAATTGTAAGTCATTGTAGTTTACATCAGAATTACTCTAGCAACATTGTCTAGACTAGTGTTAGCCAAAATGTGTTAAGCGAGGCCTGAATATGTGTTCCACGAACTACTGGAATAATCAACTTTTAAGCCACGACGTGAAATCCTATACTCTTAAGCGAGCAATTCTTGTATATATA
>JADKLZ010019686.1:4078850-4108823 GCA_021533235.1 Biomphalaria straminea | reverse complement strand
GTCCTATGAAATGCGGGCCCCACTGCGGTCGCCGGCCCTGGTAAATAGCGGCGTATGCTATGCCGCCGGTCAACTAGCAATATTTTAATTTAGCTATAAAACATAGCATAGTCAGTCGTACTGTATTAATACCTGAGATGTTTAATACATTTAATGTGCTTATAGTTTTTTTTTATAGTTTATCTAAACGTTGGTTATATTTTTACGTATATCTGATAGGCCTATAGATTACATCTAAAATCTAGATCTAGAAGTAGATGTAGACTAGATCTAAGATTTCTAAATTAGAGGTTTAGGTACATCTAGAACTAATTTATTATATTTTAGACTCTTAGCTTTCAAAGTGCGGCCTGTGATACTGATCACACTTTTGTGTCCTGCCGGACAAGATTACGGTCTGCTAAGATCCACTCATCACAGAGAAAAATACAAACACGTCTGAATACTGCAAACACAAACATTCCTGGTCTTCGCATCGAATTTACAATGAAATTAGAGGAAGCTTTCAAAAACTTCTGGCCGGATGGAACCACGTTGCGGGCCGTATTTTGGCATCACTGCTTTTGACTATCAAAATTAAATCACGTCTTGACTATTTCTTGCTAATAGGCGAATCCGACATTTATCCGACTCCGATGGGGCAGCCTCTAAGTTTGTGTCATAACACAAATTCTCTTTGTAATCTAGTAAATTATGTCCAAATTATATGTATACTAAATATATTTTTTTCTCTTAAAAAAAAGTAGAAATTATTTTTCGGTAAATGTAGTACTTGCTAGGACAGAACTTTCATTAACGTAGCAATAGAAATGAAAAAAAAATAGAAAAAAGTCTAAAATTATTTTCATAAATTTAATAAAAAATGATACATAGCTATCTCACCTTCTAAAAAGCATATCGTGTTTGTCGAATAGTGTATATTTGTAAAAATTGTGTATTTTTATAAACAAAATCCTGCTGGCATATGTGATTTTTTAAAATTAGATTTTTCGATTTAAAATAGAAAAGTATCAGAATTTTAAATGGACTAAAATATTATGATGTCGGATTTTCACTATTTTTTTCTAGTTAACGAGCTCTAAACGGGACGGACGCACAGACAGACAGAATACACAAATCTAATAGCGTCTATGCTACTTTTGCTGGCCGCTAAAAAGTCAAGGTTTACTAAACTAGACCAAAACTATAATAATCTACGTTTTATATTCGATTCGCATTTTATAGTAATACTACATCAATACATCATTCATTTATTTTTGGTATATTTACTTTTTCTTTCTTATGTTTATCCTCCTATTGAAAATAAAATGCTGTGGTTATATTTCTTACCGCCATTTTAGGCAAGTACAGACAAAGCTAGATTTATTGTTTCCATTTCTGTAATATACATACCACAGAGCCAATATTGAGGTCCTTCTGAAGAGCTGTAATTCGATACCTATAGACGGTTGTGTATGTGTCACTTATAAAAGTATTTAAATTTTGATACGTCCACGAATACATTAAACCTGTGTTGAAGGTCAAATTCTTAATGACGTCACTGCTACACATTAAGCACATGGTCTCTGAGAAACTAAAAACAGCACACGTGTAACTGAGCAAGCAGGAGACTGCACAAGACAATTTTGAACTGCTGGTGGTGGTCGCCACGGTGGTCTCATTACAGCCAACAGGTTCTACGTCATGGTCATAATAAGTGATGGAGCGTGACGTAGCATTATACCACGTACAGACGTCATTACATGACATGAACAGAAATAATAACAATATAAGAAGCAATCTTTCCATCTTCTATTGAATAGGTTCTATTTTATTCTTTTTTTTTTCTAAACTGGCTTCAATGAAAGAGTTAAACAAAGCAGACTCATAATGTTCATGCTTCTAAATTAGGTAGACGTAAATATAAGTTGTTCTTTTCTTTGACGAATAGGCCAGACTGTATAGCAAAAAAAAATCTTTATAAACAAGTGGGAAATAGATATCCTTCAGAGACGCTGGAGATGGATAGGTCACACCCTGCGTGCAAACCCGCATCCAACATAACAAGGCAAGCCCTAACCTGGAACCCCCAAAGAAGGACGGCCCAGGAACACATGGCGCCGCGATCTGGAAACAGAAGCCAAGCAGATGGGCAAGACATGGGGACAGTTGGAGAGACTCACACAGAACCGAGATGCCTGGAGAAAGCTGGTTGGTGGCCTATGCCCCAGTAGGGACCACAGGCAGAGATGAGATGATGAGATGGGCAATAAGGCAGGTCTTTGACATTGGTCAACAAATGATTCAATCACTAGAAGCTGCACAAAAGTATTGAGTATGTAAGGCGAAAACAGCTAGGCTATGGCTTGGCCACCTAACAAGGGTTCTTGAGTTCAAATCTTGTCTCTGGCAGAGTTACCTGAGGCAACATGGAATCCTTCTCCTAGATCCCCCTCCCCCTCATGGGTCCACCATATCGAACTGAGCAATCTATGAGTGACATAAAGGTGCTAGTTAAAAGCTATTATAAACAAAAAAAAGCTATTTATAAATATGTAATGAAAACATTTTTTTTTGCCTAATAAACAAGCGTCAAATGTTAAAGATGGTTACTAGATATCACATTTAAAAACCGCTTCACAAACCAAGAGATAAGAGACAGGATTACTGCAGCGATTGGACCCAATAATGACCTGCTAACTATTGTAAAAACAGAACGCAAGCTAAATCTCTATGGCTCGCAATACAAGGAAAAAGAAAGAAGAGGAAGACAGAGAAAGCCTTACTTTCTCCTTTATATATTAGATTACTAATTACATTGTATTGCTATTTTTTGACTAGCATGTACTAAAATTGCAATGTGATAATACATCTATAATAGTTTTTATCTATTGTTTATGGCGTGAAATCACTGCGGAACATCTCCTGGAAATAAGATGAATGTTAGGCCATTGCCTGTGATCTGATGGATGTTGTTCACCCAACAGTGTTCGCGTCTTTGAATTCTAACACAAATATTATGTATACAAAACCACGTTTTCGAGTTTAAATTTTCACATCCAATCGAATCTTCATAAGAAATTTTTATAAAAAAAATTTAATTAAATTTTCTTATCTTATCTTATAAATTTCAGACGTTAGATAAATACGCCCTACAGATTTCACATGTAAATTTAGCCATGGTTGTTAATCCGTGAGTTAAATTCTGCTAAGTCGTTGATTTCCCTAGCTAATCCAGGCAACACATGTCACATTCTTAGGATACAAGTGTTGAAAAAAACACTTGTAGGAATTTTTCCCTGCATACGGAATAAGAAATGTTTTCTATAAAACTTATTACCTTAACTCCGCACTTTAACTCATGCATTTAATTGAGCTCAGCTGGCATTATTATAAACACTTTTAAGAGTTTACTTTGATATAAAGCATAATCACTGTGTACATTTCTACCATACATACAACTGTTGTCAGGCAAACTGAAGCGAACCAATTCATATATCGTGACAAACTCTAACTGCTTCTTATAAGGAAGCGTGATCTTTTGTTAGGCCTGGCAACACTAATGCCAATCGCGACCTTCTCTTGTCTCTATGTCACAAGTTTAATCAATTATTCACTCACAGGTTTAAAGAAATAATGCATACATCAAATCTACTCATCAATAATCAATTCTTTGTCAACAAAAGGCGGCGAAAATTAAATGTCTATAGCTATTTGTTTCTCCAAGCGCAAAGAGGTGTCACTGCGTTGGTTGACAGGAGCAATGAGTTAAAGTACTGTCTCGCTGTTTGCTGTGTATTAATGGCATCATTTCAGTCATAAGATCTCTTTGTTTAGATATGAATTGTTTATAAGTTCAATCAATTTACTTAATACGGAGATAAAGACAATGTTCAGCTATGCGAGATAATCGATTAATATAATTGTCCTATTATGAGACATATTTGAAATTTATGCAGTAATCTCATGACCAAAAATAGATAGATCATGATATGTTTAGAGAGGCCAGAAGGAGTGACAATTCAGATGCAATAAATTAACCCCTTCCTTCTGTAATTGAACGTTCTAAAGGTTTACTAAAGTGTTATCCAGTTAACTCCGTATCTCCGTAATTATTTCCCATGTTCAGACGGAATCGTTCATTTATCACAATTTATACATTCCACCCTGTTATGATTAAACATATTTGCAATGAGAAAACGTTACTTTTGGTATAGAATTTTAGAAGAATGCATGCCCTTTTTATATAACACAATTACAGGTTTATAAAACCAATCTTTTTTTTTTCTGGCAATTAAACAACTTTATTTGTTTGCCACAAAAAATCAAAAGTGCTACAAAGGCAGTCAAAATTACAAATGATAACAATATACACATAATCGAAATGAGAGCAAATTAGAAGCAATAATAATGTAAATGGTAATACAAATTATAACAATAACAATCTATAGAGTTTTCTTCATGTGGCCAAGAAGCAAGTAATTCTTTCTCCATCAACTGTTAAATTTACAGAAAAAATGTTAGAGCCGTTTTTTGAGATCAGCGTCCATGCTGATCCCTTTACCTTCTATGAGTTGTAAAGTAAAGTGTCCCATTCAGACCTTGCGATCTGTGGGGCAGATGATGTTAAGGTCATCTGTTTCTTTGGCCAGCGGTTAACGAGCAGGGTGTCGTGTGGCCAGCACAACTAAAGTCAGGTACCCATTAGAGTTGGGTGGACTCAGTGGCGCACTAAAAATTCCGAAATTCAAAATCCCAGTCTTCACAGGGATTCAAACCCAAGACCTCATGTTTGGAAGCCAAGCGCTTAACCACTCGACCACCACGCCCCCCTTTCCCTCTTGAGTTGATTCGAGGAATTATACAAATAAAATAACTTCACAAATTCATTGATCTGGAATGCAAGGTCCTTGGTACAAAACAAGCTTCACTTCGGTATCTAAAAAAGAAAAACTTTGTTAAGAACGTGACAAAGATTTTTAAAAAAACACGAATTAGGTCACTAGGTCAAGGTTGTAACATTTTATCATTATAAAGAAGATGAGAAGTTAAAAGAAGCAATCACACAAACATACATAGAACGATTTTTTCCCTTGGTAATTAAATCAATTAAATCAAAGCAAATGTTTTCAAATGGATAGATCCACAATGAAAGCGAGCATAAAGGAAGCACCATACACAACAGTATTAGATAGAAGATAGAAGGGTCAAAGTGCATCGGCCCCTGGTGATTACAGATGCCCAACCTGTGACTGCAGCTGTGCATCAAGGATTTGCCTCTTTAGTCACATAAGAAGATGAAAAGGGAAAAGATTGTCACTTTCCATGTAAAAATGGCACAGATTTAAATGTTAACTTTAAATTATGTTTGTTTGCCATAACTGTAATGTCTAATTATTTCCATAATGATAAATAAATAAATAAATAAATAAATAAATATATATATATATTCTTCTTATTTTTATTATTTTTATTTTTCCCCATTTAATTATATAGTTAAAGGGAGACACGGTGGCTGAGTAGTGAGGCAGATGGATTCCGAACCAATGGATTCATGGTTCGAATCCTGGTAAGAGTTGGGATCTTTAAGTTCGGTATTCTTAGGGAGTCCACCCAGTCCTGAAATTAGTTGGGGAAATGTTAAGGTCTTTGGTCGTTGTGCTGGCCACTCGACACCCACGTTAACGTGGGCCACATAATCAGATGATCTTTACATAGAAATGGAAGCCTTTTCTTTTAACTATATCCTGACCAAAAATCCTTTAAAAAAACTTTTATAAGGGAAAGAACTCCGCACTTACAGTTCTATCTCTCAATAATATTTAAGCTATTTCCCTTATCAAATTTGAAACAAAAAAAAATTTGGAGTAATTAATTGACTAATTGATGTTAGATAGCTAGTTTAGTCGTTTGGAAATGACGCACTTTTATGTACCGACATTGAACGCACATTTTATGACGACACAGACTGTAGGGTTAGAGGTTAATATTGACGTATAGGAAATCAGTTACCGCTAGATTCTCAAGGGGATTAGACCATCTTTATCGACTGACTAGACTGTGGCCCATCTTGTAAATAAATATTCTGTTGAAGTTTACCTTGAAGTCAGCTTATTCATTTTAAGTCTTCGTTCCTGTTAGTACTTGTTCTTCATGTGATGGTTTTCTGTGAAAACTCGCAATTCAAAATACATCTCACAAGGTACGCACGCATATAGTTTATTTAATCAATATAGAAATACATCAGCTACAACTGATTCAACCATACAACAGACCATTACATTGTTAAGTTTGTTAATTGTTCATATTTGTTAGGTTGAATAATTAGTTGTATAGATTATCACTTTGATCCAATTACGACTATCAGATAAATAGCATTAAAAATGATCTAAGTGGAAAAAACGCTACAAAAGGTATACAGATCTGTGAATACTGAAGGATTAATCTCTCTTGTTGGTATCAAACAAAATAATCATTTTCCACTAATTATTCACTAATTATTGTTTTTTTTTATATATTTTTTTAAATTTTTAAAATAATTAATACATTGTCTATGCTGAGGAATAAAAATGCAAAGTTTCAATTTGATCCGAGATTGGGTGTAGGAGAAACAGCATGTTGTTTTTACCAGACAGACAGACGGACAGACAGAACTGATATAAGTTTTGTACAAAAAAATCAGTTCACTCCTAGAAAAACAGCTCATCAATATCGATGCGCCCCGTTATCCGCACAAACATTGAAACATTGTACGGCAGTAGGTGAGGCTCGAACCCGATAAAAGTCTGGTCCAGGAAAACTTGATAGCCTTTCTTGGCCACCAGGACGTCCACTGAATGGGTGGAGTTTTCTTCAATGGCGCCAGGACTTAACTGGACATTCTTCCACTTGCTCTTTGGGTTCAGTGTGCTATGGATGACTATATAGCTGTAATTCAAATGAAGACAGAAGGGATAGCTATCGGCCTCGTAAAAAGGATTTAGCCGCAAAACGATTGGTTTTGTCAGTGGCCCATTCATATATCCAGACATATGAACCTGGGGGAAAAAAAGATAAGAATACAGGATCTCATATTATGTTGATAACAAAGAAAAGAAAGTATTAGTGTGGTAGCTATAAATTCACCATAATTTGGAGCCCGGGGGCTTGACCTCTTTGGGAGCCCCTGCATTTTGCGTAATGTTTGATATTTAATGTAAAATAAAATTCAGATTCTCCCCCTCCCTTCACCCACCCTAGCTGCGCCTCTGGAAATTGAATTATTCCTTAGACATATGAAGACATGAAGATTACATTATCTCATATTACGTTGAGTGAAGAAAGTAAAGATACCCTTCCGAGCCTTGTGATTTATAGACCATCTGTTTGGGCGACGGTTAACGAGCAGGCTAGTACAATGACCAATCGCCTTTGCTTTCCCCAACTAAAGTCAGGTACCTATTAGATCTGTGTGGACTCAGGGGCGCCTCTAAGTTCCCGAAATTCAAAATCCCAGTCTTCAACGAGATTCGAACTCAGGACCCCAGTTTCAGAAGCCAAGCGCTTAACCATTCAGCCACGGCGCCCTCCGAAACCAAAGTACAATTGTAATAAATTAAAAGTATCAAACAGGGCGTTCATCAAACTTTTACCCGTTGCGACCCCCCCCCTCCCAAGACGAAGAAAATTTGGTTCCCTCTTCTTTAACACACTTGGAGAGTAGAGAAACGGTATAGAAGCCCACAGTGGGAGTCCGAAGGGAGCGATCTATAGGGCTGTAAAGGTCATCTTTTTTGTAGCCAATATTAACGAGGGAGTCAAGTGACCAGCACAGCGACCAACAATCTTTACTTTTACAACTTGTATTAGGTACCCATTGAGCTTGGTAGACTCAGAGATGCCCTTAGTAAAAAAAAAACATAAATAAAATTCCCTTTTCAGACCTTGTGGTCTATAGGGCAGATGACGTGAATGTCATATGTTTCTGTGAAAGCAAAAGAGGTACCATAGGATTACCAGAATTCAAACCTAGAAACCCGCGGCTCGAAAGCCAAGCACTTTAACGCTCCGCCACCTGTGATTAATTTTGTATGATGTGTGTGTGGCCTATGGCTTAATGTTTCCGACTTTCTATTAATTTAAATTTGCGGTTATTGAATGGGTAAGTAAAAAGCTGAATAATCATGCCAGGATTGTTTTAATATTGATAAACATATTCGAGATGATTGGTTTTGTTTCTTCAGTGTAGATATGCGTTAGAGACATGTTTCTACTACTATCAGTATACGTTACCAATGTTTGCATACAAAGTTCTCATTAAAAAGATAATTAAATAAACGAACGAACAATTTGTAGCGACAGAAATTTTGACATTTTTCATTTTGGTTTGTTACAAATGTTTGCGCGTCTACGCCCCTTATTCCCTCCATCGGGACGCCTCTAGTGATGTCTTTCTATTAAAATGCGAAAAAAAATGCTTTTTAAATGCATCAAATTTACTTGTCTCAATGAATCCAGTATATATATTTTTAAATAGCTTTTCTATAGCGCATCTTATAGAATTATATAGCTTATAGAATGCTCAGATCGCTATGGTCCAATCTCATTTGTGGAGCAGTTGGGGCCTGAGGGGTTGGGGAGTACCTGGGAAAGGTTTTCAGTGGTGTTTTTTATAGGCTCTCAGCTAACATAGCTCTATTTGAGTTGGATGTCGATCCTCAAGCTTTCTTGTGGGACACTTGGTCTCTTGGCCACGCATTCCTGTAACAGACGTCATCTCAGAAAGTTCTCGGAATGCATGCAACTAGATGGTTTAAGAGTGGAACCATGAAGGGTAGAGATTGGCTGGAAGACCAAACCAAAACATGAAGGAGATAGGTAAACCAAGAAGGAAATATGTCAGGAATAGTCAGGATACACATGGACACAACAAAGAGGAATAGTCGATGATAGAACCCAATAATAAGGTATTCTCATGTCTAGGGGGGGGGTGGCTGAGTGGTTAAGGGCTTGCAAACCCAAGGTCCTAGGTTCGAATCTCGTTGAAGCCTTGGATATTGATTTTTAGGATTTTTAGGGAGCCCCCAAATCCACCCTACTCTAATGAGTACTTGACTTTAGTTGGGGAAAGTAAAGGCCACCTGACACCCTGCTTGTTAACCGTTGGCCATAGAAACAGATGACTTTAACATCATCTGCCTCATAGATCGCAAGGTCTGAAAAGAGAACTTTACTTTACATTATGTCCTGATGCTCAGCTTAGAGTCAAATGGATTAAGTCAATAAACATTTTAATTATTCCATTTACAATTGGCATTTGTATACATACCAAAGCACCAATATTTAATCCATCTGAAAGATTCACATTCTTTTCTATTAAGGTTCGATACTGATACGGCCAAGAAAACAATCTGTCAGTACCAAAAGTTAAATTCTCTATTAGTTCACCAGGGCACAATGAGCAGGTGTTAGTGTCACTGGAATATTTAAACACTGCGCATGAGTTAGAAGCTATACAGGAGATAGCACAGGACAGTTTCGACCAGCTGGGGAATGTCCGCATCGTGGTCTCGTCACAGCCAACCGGCTCGGCGGACAGGTCCCGAAAATGATTTGAACAGATGCCGCCATTTTCACACAACCATCCAGTTGAAAACATTAAGATGCACAGCAGCA
This sequence comes from Biomphalaria straminea, assembly GCA_021533235.1. Taxonomy (NCBI): domain Eukaryota; kingdom Metazoa; phylum Mollusca; class Gastropoda; family Planorbidae; genus Biomphalaria; species Biomphalaria straminea. The sequence goes on along the minus strand of JADKLZ010019686.1, from coordinate 4,099,190 downwards.
ATGGTATGTAGTTCATTTTTAAGAAGATTAATTTTAACGAATATAACACATGTTCAGTTTTAGAAAAAAAAAAAGTAGTCTATGTCTTTGCATTAAAATTGGTCAATTACAAGTAATTTCCTCATTTTAGACATTTGATTGACTCTATTGGTATATGCGTACTTTATTACCAGACATCCAGGAATTTTTCAGCCCATGTAGCAGGGGCGTACCTGCATTTTGCGTAATATTTAATGTAAAAAAAAGCTCCACTAATTTGGGAGCCCGTGGGGGATTTTCAATTTCTCCCCCCTCCTTCCCTTACCCTAGCTACGCAACTGCATGAATATTAAAAATAGGCGTAAAACGTTATGTCTATTTTAGTATTTTAACAAAAGGTTCCTACTGAAGAATTTAATGTTTTGTTTATCTGGAAGGGATAAAAGAACTTAATGAATTCTCACCACATTCACAAATCTGATTTGTGTATATCTTTTGCAACATAGTTCAAAGAGTCGTTTATAAATGTTTATATCATGGCGAGTACAATTATTGAATTTGGTTAAAAGCTTTTTTCAATATTTTGTCTTTTCCTAAATAGCAAACTAAATATTTCAGACTTGAAAAAGGGAATGGACGTCAGACTTTGTTTAACTTAATGAATCATGAAGATTAAGTTTATTTTACTCATCACAGCGAAACATTTGATCTAGTCATGTGGGAGCTAAATATAGTCACGTGAAGGTTGAGATCTAGTAATGTGATCTAGTTACGTGGAGATCGTGATCTAGTTACGTGGAGATCGTGATCTAGTTACGTGGAGATCGTGATCTAGTCACGTGGTGATTGAGGCCTATTCGGACGTAATCATCATCTTTCTTGAAGTAACGTCTGTATTTTATAAGCTAAGACCAGGAACTAATTCCGTGGATCGTTCTTAGTCCTCGCATAGCATATTAGTCTTCCATTTTAAATTCAATACAATATAAAACACTTTCTGTATAAAAAAATTGACCAGGCATAACAGCTTTTAATCAATCCCGGTTTATGGGGTATTGCACATACATTTTGTTTTTATTTTTTTACAAATGTATGATAAATTACGACATTAATCCGAGTAACAAATGTTATGAATAAAAAACTTAAAATCAAGGTTTCACACGTGCTGAATTTTGTATTCTGAAGGAACATATATATATGTGGCATATATAATAATTATACTTATTACACAATACTAATAGTGATGGTGTCAGTGTCTATTATAGCTTAATATGTTAAAGAATATGTTGTGATTATCCCTTTGTATCGTCCTTTTATATAAAATGTTGATATCGATACCAAAGAAACAAAGGTCACTTGTTCTGGTATCGCCCTAATCTGTATTAAACCCGATGTTCCTGGGACGCGTCCTTGATCGATACTTTATCAGCATTCAAAGAAGAAATGTGAATGTTTGTCTCTAAATATTGGCAGAAGACACAGGCCTGGTGTATACTTAATGCAGGTTATTCACCGTTCACAGCCCCTAGTTACGTAAGATCTGTAGAAAAAAATGCGACTAAACCATTGTTAAAAGTACGTGCACATGTACTGGATACGTGAAAAATAATAGTAAAATTTTCCTTTAAGACGATGTTTTCTATAAGGCAGATGATGTGCAGATCATCTGTTTCTGTGACCCACGGTTAACAAGGGTGTCATGTGGGCACCACAACGACCAACCACCTTTACATTTCCCCAACTAATGCTGAGAGGACTCAGAGGTGCCCTAAATATCCAGAAATTTATGAAAGGGTACTTTTATAGGGCGCAACTCGTCTAAATAAAATGGACTAGATGAGATAATTTACTTTTACTTTCTAAGCGCAATGTTGATGTTCTTTCTGAGACATTCATTGAGGTTGATTGTTTTTCCCATATGGACGAATGAGAGGCTTCTTGTTATAGATATTAGGTATTAGCAACAATCTTGTAGTTAGAGGAAAGAGGCTTCCAAATAAAGACACGTGGAGTCTAAATAGTGTCGCGAGGATTTCAAGCAGATGCGAGAGGTTTTTGGTATATGCGAGAGTCTTCTATATAGTGGAGAAAGGCTTCCCATTCGAGTCGAAATGATTCTAATAAGACGCAAGAGGCTTCTTGTTAGATGCAAGAGGATGCTAATAAGACATTAAGTTTCTAGGTAGTGTTTAAAGACTTTTATGCAAAGGTGAAAGGCTTCTATTTATCGACAATGAGAATTCTAAATAAAGTCGAACGGCTTCTGAATAGAAGTGAGCGGATTCTGAATCGAGTTGAGGCTTCCATGTATATGCGGGAGGCTTCTAAGTAGAGGCGAAATACTTTTAGGTAGAGGCAAGAGACTTGTAAGTAGAGGTGAGAGGCTTCTAAGTACAGGCGAAAGACTTTTAGGTAGAGGCAAGAGACTTGTAAGTAGAGGCAGGCATGGTTTGAACCCGGGATTATCGATAAATGCAAACAACAGTCCAGTGCGCAAAACGCACGACCAGGCAGCCATCCAGTTTATGACGATACACGTATCAAAGAAATAAATAAACAACCAATTAGTTTATCACAAATTGATAATAAATTATTTTGTATGGGTATCTGGTCATCTCAATGGTCCAGGGTTCATATCCTGCCCACTTGAATCCCTCGTCGTCCTTCTGGAGGTTTGGACTATGATGTTAACTCTTTCTCTCCGTAATTATTTACCACATTCTGGTGGAATCAACGTTGGTATCGTCGATTCGGAGAGAAAGAGTTAATTATCTTACCCTGATGAACATCCAAAAGCCACACTAACACTGGCCTTCAAGAAAAAAATTACAACAATGCAATATTCTAATTGTAAAGTAAACAATTAAACAAGTGAAATAAAATAAAACACCTTTTTAGAAAAAAATAAAGCTTATATTATTGTGTATCAATTAATTTAGAATTATTTTAATCATGTAATTAAATTTGTTAATATTAAAATACTTTACAAAAAAAAGAAACGCCCTAAATTCAAAAGCGTGGACTCAAGCCTTATCAGGCTTCTCAATCCAACGAAAAAGCCACTCTGCTAGCGAAGACTAAACTATTGTATTGTTTCTATTGTATGTTTGTGTTGTCTAAGCCTAAGGCAGCAGCCTAATATAAAGATAGGCAAGCTTATACCACCATTCCCTTGTTGGAGATACCAAACAAAATAATATTATTACCAATGGTTAATTAACACATTTGGTGAATTTTTAGCGGTCCCTGAAAGGGGAATAGACACTATTAGTCTAGGATATTAGTGTCAGTAGCGGTCTTAGGGGGTGGCAACTGGGGCAACCGCCCCAGGCCCCGCGCCTAAGGGGGGCCCCGCGCTGGGAGATTTTATTGTCACCAACTTCGAAAACTAAATGAGTGGTCATAAACAAGGCCTTGTTACTCAATATTTTCCCAGTATACCAAATATACCAATTGCTATTTAAGATTACATTATTTATTTCGAAATACCGTTTTGTTTCGGTAAAGACAGACGAGTCTTAGAGGCTATCATCGTTTAACGTTCACAATAAAAACACATAAGTAGAATCAACCATTCCTAATCGTTTCGACGTCTAATCGGATTTTATTTGGAAAATGCGTAGTAATAAAGTTTGAACTACTATTTGCATTATGAAAAATTGTATATGAAAAATACATTTGTAGTAACAATAATGGAACTTTTGACCAATTGATTATTTAATGAAAATAATCAGTGCTTTTTTTTACCGTCACATCGTATGGCGTACTTCACTTTTTTTCAATGTGGGGAAAAAATATTAATTTTCTTGAATTTTAGCGTTTATTAATTTATTAACAGTTAAAAAATTAGGCAATCAATTTATTTTTTGTTTTAAATAAAAAAGCACTGAAAATAACTAAACAATTGTACGGTGTATTCTCGACTGTCGCTGGTGATACGTTCTAAGACCGCACGCAAAGGTCAGCTTTTCGCAGTAAGCTGTTTAATTTCATAAACGTATAATATTTTTCGGATATAAACAGTATCACCAGTTGGTATGCTTATACAGTTATTTCGGCAAATCAGCTTCCAGCATGACATATTATTACGTTTTCTTTTTCCAATCGGCTACTGTGTGAACGTGTTGAAAAAACAAAACAAAACAAAAAAACAAAAAAAAAAACGCGGAAGTATTTTTAGCGGTCCCAGAAAGGGGAAAAGACGCTATTAGTTTTGTGTGGAATGTCTGTCCGTCCATCCGTTGCGTTTAGATCTCGTAAACTAGAAAAGTTAGTGAAAATCCGACATCATAATATTTAAGACCATTCAAAGTTCTGATGCAACGGCTACTTTTTTTTTTTCTAAAACCGAAAAATCTAATTTTTAAATCACTTATGCAAGCAGTTTCTTTCAGAAAAATACATCACTTTTACAACTATTCATTATTAACGTTAACAAACACCGAAAGCTCTGTAATGAAAAAGATAATAGATTACCCTTTTTAAACAGGTTTATATGAAAACGTTTTTTTTTTCATTTTTTTTTTACATTAGTATTGCTAAGTTAAGTAAGTTTTGTTATACTAACTACTACATTTAAGATAAGATAAGATAAGATAATTTTATTGATCCAATCTAATGGAAATTCAGTTTGATTACAACTTGACAACGTCAGCGTAACTACTATACAAAAACAATGTTAATGAAATATTCGAACAACATTCACATACAAACACACACACATGCACATTCACAACCAGCGCTTTATGAATTTGACTTCTATGTACTTCTCGATGACAGCTGATCTCGAAACACTCTGATCGAAAGTGGGACAAAGGAGTTTTTAAATCTTTCAGTTTTAGTCTTGATGGAAAGGAGACGACCACTTCGTTCAGATCTTATGTAACAGTGGTTTAATGGGTGAAGGTTGTCTTTAAGAATCGTGAGTGATTTGGAAATGCATCTTTCTTGGAAAAGCTCTTCAAGAGATGGTAGCTGTGCTTGAGTAATATACGATGCTTTTTTAATTAGTCTATTTATTCTGAGTCTTTGTGCCAGTGGAGTATTACCGTACCAGCAGGTGATGGCAAAGTTAATAAGACTGCTGACGGTTGCTGTAGAATATTTGTATTACACAAATAACAAACTAGTGTTTAAGAGGGAAGACATATTAGGAACTCCATTTATTACGTAAAACACTAGCGGTGCTGCACTGACGCGCTAGTGTGCAAATGTACATATAATACTATTATGTTACATCTCTCTTCTTTAATTTAGAAAATCTATTTATCAGAATAACTAACAAACTAAACTAGTCAACTAAAAAGTCAATTCACAAATCAAGTTCACAGATCAAGTCTCTTAGGTCTGTTAACTACTCTGCCTGAGCGTGTTACGTAAGGTTCATGAGGTCTAGAGGTGTTAGAAGAAGCAGTGTGTAGTGGCGGCTCAATATCTAGCGTAGTTTGTAATCTTGGACTCTCTAGATGTTGTGGCTCCAGTTGTTCTGACATGTCATCTGGAAAGTCATAATTATTGTCATATCTATTCGCTTTCTCAGAAGACTTTCGGATATGTTTTCTGTTTCTTCTGTAGACCTGATTTCCACTTTTGACATTGTATGATCTAGGCTTAGAATGCTTCGAAACTATTGTTCCTGGTTTCCATTTTGAATTAAGTTGCATTCTGACTGCCGTTCCGTCTTGTAGTGGATTATGACTCTTAACACCTTTCCTCTTGTCATAATAATGTTTCTGAGACTGTTTCTCGGAGTCAAAGTGTTTCTTCACCACCTTAAGATCTGGTGTCTTAGGTGTGAGTATTTCCTCGCTCGAAGGTAACAGATTTCTTGGTCGGCGTCCCATGAGTAATTGTGCTGGCGACAAATTAATATTGGTCAGTGGAGTAGTTCTGTAGTCTAATAGCGACAGAAATTTGTCTTCGCTTTTCTTCCACAGTTTCTTCACTGTCTGAATAGCTCTTTCAGCCTCGCCATTTGAACTCTGAAAATGAGGACTCGACATTTCATGCTCTATTCCGTATGACTTACAGAAATTCAAGAATTCTCTAGAAGTGAACTGTGGTCCGCTATCTGATCTTAGTCTTCTAGGTATCCCATGGCATGCGAATATACTCTTCATAGCTTCGATGACATCTGTTGTAGTTTCCTGTGACAGTTCTTTGACATCAATAAACTTTGAGAAGTAGTCAACTAGAAGAACATACCTTTTCCCCTCAAAGTTAAACAGATCGCATCGAACCATGTTGTATGGAAGGTCTGGTGTCTTGGTAGGCATTAGCGGTTCTGATACATTTTGATTCTGATGTTCAGCACACCTGCTACAATCCCTAACTGTCACTTCAATGTCTGCATTCATGCCTGGCCAATACATGACTTCTCTGGCTCGCTGCTTACACTTCACTATTCCTAAGTGAGTCTTGTGAATCAGATTCAGCATGTATTTACGTAAGCTTGGTGGCATGACAATTCTCAGACCTTTGTATATGATACCATCCGAAGTTGATAACTGGTCTCTTGAATCCCAGTATGGCCTGACTTCAATTGGAGTCTCGCTTCTTGTGTCTGGCCAACCAGTCAATATTACTTCCAGAAGAATTGAAAGTTCTCTGCTTGTACATTCTTGAATTTCACTGTATTTCGAATCACTTACAGAGATCATATGCACTGAATCATCTGTAAATTCACAAGCATGTATATCAGTATTTGGTAGATGTGCACGAGAAAGTGTATCGGAGATGAACATTTCCTTGCCTTTTCGGTAACAGACTTTCAGATCATACCACAGCAGTCTCATTAGCATCTTCTGTATTCTCATTGGTGCTGACAATAACGGTTTCTTGAAGATTTGCTCCAGAGGTTTGTGATCATTATAGACTGTTACTTCCTTACCAAATATGTAGCAGTGAAATTTGCTTGTACTATATACAATTGAGAGCATTTCCTTCTCAATTTGAGCATATCTCGTTTCTGTGTCTGTGAGAGCTCTTGATGCGTATGCAATTATACGACCTTCCTGGAGTAATACTGCTCCCAGTCCATCTTTACTTGCATCACATTCTATCTCTACGTTCTTGTTGACATCATAATATGCTAAAACTGGAGGGTTTGTACAAAGATGTTTTAACTCTTCAAAACTCTTGTTTTGTTCATGATTCCATTGAAATTCTACATCATCTTTTAGCAGCTTTCTTATTGGAGCATCTGCTTGACTTAGATTAGGAATAAATTTTGCTAGGTACTGAATTAAACCTAGAAATCTTCTGATTCCATCTTTGTCTTGAGGAGCTGGCATGTCAATAATTGCCTTTATCTTTGCTGGATCTGGTTCTAAACCTTTCTCTGACAAGATATGGCCCATATAAGTTACTCTGTTTTGCCTTATCTTGCACTTGTCATAGTTCAGCTTTAGATTGTACTCCGTTGCTTTTTCCATAACTTGTTTCAATATGTGATCATGATGCTCAACATCTCTACCAGCTATTAGAATGTCGTCTATGATGACATATGCTCTTCACTATCTGTAATATTTAGAGTTTTGTAAACTTCACGGCCTTGTGTAGAATAGTTTGATTATCGTTTTGTCTATGTTAAATTTTCTTAGCTTTCTGAGATAGAAGAGTCGCTGGTTAATTTTCGTGTATAGATTTTGACAGTGTTCACTCCATTTCAGTTTGTTGTTGATAGTTGTGCCTAGATATTTATATTCTTGTACTTGCTCTATGTTTTGGTTGTCTATTTACACAGAAAAATCTATTTAGTAAGCCTATGCATATAAGTTGGACATAATTTAAAACAACAATTAAAAAGTAGTTTTTCATATCACGTGTCATAATGTTATAAAGTAATTAATAAACTTCACTGGGGCACTACACAAGATCTGTCAACCTTCTTTCTCCATTCTACTCTGTCATTTATTTGTCATTGATAGAATTTCATTCTGATGTTCTTTCTGAAAATATTGAAACCTCCTTTTTTACCTGACTGGGTTGACCACTTCAGGGGCAGATTTTGAGTTTGTGTTTCCACACAAACTGTCCTTGTAACCTTGTTTTTATAAATTATTTAAAAAAAAAAACGTCATACAGCCTTTCCGAAAAAGTCGGGTCTTCGAAAGTAAATGGACCACTGTAACTCCTATAGAACACTTTATTCTTAAAGAACATCCTATTGGCTTCAATTAGCAGAGTGGGAGAGGCGACATACTATTAGTAGTGACGAGTGTTTTTTTTTAATTAACCAGCAGTACCCTACGTAATGTTCTATGTTTTGTTACAAAAATAAGGCCCACATCTTAGGCGAACATACTGTATTGTTATTGTTGCAGCATTAGAGAAGGATTAGCCCGTTAGCGAGATGTGGTACGATATATAAATATATATAAATATATAAATAAATATATATATATATATATATATATATATATATATATATAGTCTACCTTTACGGCTAGGGGCCCCGCACATGACGCTCGCCCAGGGCCCCGCGCACTGCTAGGGCCGCCCCTGATTAGTGTATATATATATATACTGCAGAAATATGTATCTTTCTTTTTTTTATACGAAACAAAACTAATTAATTAATTAACTTGCTAGTTTTCGATTGATTCTTGTGTTATCATTGACAATGAATAATTCTGCCAAGTTTTAACTTAATTCGGGAAAAGGAAGTGGAAGAAATAATGTATACAAGATTTGTACCAGAGAAACAGTATGATTACCTTTAAAGAACATTCATTATGGAGATTTGTATTTACGTTTATTGTTCATTTACGTGCAAATTTAAACTGGAAACATTGGGTTATAAGTATGTGTGTCTAAATTTAGTTTCTTTTCATTGCATTCTTAAAACACTCCATGGCTCCACAGTGGAAACTTACAGTGCCATCTCCCCTCCCTCTTCGAAGTGTTCAAAGAGATATCCCTTTTATGAACTTTTGACCAGGGAAAGGATTGTATCCCGTGACCAGGCTGAAGGTACCACTCTGTTTGGGGTCTTCCGTCAACTACGTGATCATTTAATCACATTCATTTGTTCATAGGCAATGTTCTCTTGCGCCTATGCAATGGTTACCCCCGTACCGATCGAGGCCAGAGGTTGAGACCACGAGGGGTCAGACTTTCTATCCCTTTGCTGTGTGAACGCGTTCCGTGGAGGAACCTTCACCATCAACTCTGAGGAAATGTGACGGATCGAAGAGATCAACAAGCCTTTCTTTCATCCTCACCTTATACACGTACACACAGCTGGATAACTGGAGGCTGTGTTTGCTCTCGGTCATAGACTTAGCGCTTCCCCTGGCGGACGTTACCACGGAGGCGCCACGCTGAAGTGACGCCATCTATTTCCTCCACCCCCTCCTCTCTCCAGACACCAAGTCGCTAAGTGTGGCGAATTTTTTAAAAATTGTTTAGGGTATGTTTGAGATATACTTTAGTGTATTAATTGTTGACCCTTCCTTCCAGTGGCGTAGCTAGGGTGAGGGAAAAAGGGTCCAAATTTGAAAATCCCCCCGGGCCCCAATTGAGGGGGTACCCAAATGAGTGTCCGAAATTTATTTTTACATTAAATACTACGCCATCATCTTATGTCATCATCTTTTGATATGATATCGAATGTCAAAATGCAGTGGCCCCCCGGGTCCCCAAATCCCTAGCTACGCCACTGCTTCTTATGAATATTCTTGGGGTTTCTATTTTCCAGCAGGCATGCAACACAACAGGTGTAAAGTATTTGACACACCTTCTATTTTGACCTCATTAACCCACCAACTGGACAATGTCAGATCGCGATCGATTTACTTTATTATGATACGAGAGCATGTGAATGGAATGTCAAATAAAAAATTGTATTTACTGAATTCACATTTCGTCATTTATGTTTATGTAAATCCAAACACGATCTATTATGCAAATTACTTAAAACGAGAATATCGGAAAATATAATAGATACATACAATTGTGGATTTTAAATCATCTACTCTAGCCATTACTTCCACTCGGTAAATAAATAGACTTCTAAGTTTTTAAAAAAATCTTTCTTACAGAAAACAAAAAGAATATATTTGTTCTTTTTATATATTTTTTAAATAGTATAGACCACTCTGTCTGTACGTCAGGTAAAAAGTTTGACATATTTTTTTTATGGAGGGGGATATTTTTAATACCCCCCTCGACATACACACACACACACACACACATATATATATAATTCTTGCAGGAGATAGTGGAAAGACCTACTAGACTTCGTTTTAGTTTTATAGTGATGCGGTTGGCTTCAGAAACGATAGGTCTCGTGTTCGAATCTCTATGTCGGGATTTTTAAGTCGCTCCTAAGCGCACCTAACTCTTATGTGTACATGGCATTAGTTGTTGAAAAGTAAAAGTGAAAAGGTGGTTTTTAGCTTCAAATCCCTCATACCTTTTCTACAATACAAAACCCTAAGGAAATGGCTTTTAACCACAAAACCCCTCTTGGCTACGCTCATAGTTTCTGGTGATTGTTGTATGCTTAAGTCTTATATTGAAGAGGGGGTTAAATCCTAAAAAACTTCGGGGGGTTTAAACTAGAAATCCCCGTTGGCTACGCTCATGGAATTTGGTGACTGTCATTTGTATTATTTTTTGTTTTATAGAAATGAGGCTTTAACCTCAAAATCCGGCTAAAGGGGGTTTAAAACTACCCCCCCCCCAACTGCTCTGGTGCAAGTAGTGGTTTTACATTAAAATTTCACCTAAAATAAACAAATTAAAAGCTAAAAATCAAGGGGAGTCAGGGGGGAGTGGAGGCCTTCCCAGCCTCGCCCTTAGTTTTTTCTTCCCGTTCCTGTTCTCGGATCAAGTGGAAATTTCGCACGATTATTCATAGTCAGAGTTAAAATACGAATCAATTAAAATTTTTTCGTTTGCTTGTCTAAAATATGGAAAAAAAAATGTTAACAAATGGATGCTAAGTATTAGAGAATGCAAATAGACATAAGAAGTTTAATAAGAACTTTTTACTGCTGCGCATTTTTAGATTAATTTTGTTTACATTCCTCTGACGTCATTCTAAATTCCAACATATTAGTTGGTTGGGGGATGTCTGGGTGGTCAAGCGGTTGGCTTCAGAAACGATAGGTCTCGTGTTCGAATCTCTATGTCGGGATTTTTAAGTCGCTCCTAAGCGCACCTAACTTTTATGGAAAACCTGGCATTAGTTGGTGAAAAGTAAAAGTGATTGGTCGTTGTGCTGGTAGCATCACACCCTCGTTTACTGTACACCACAGAAACTTCTGACTTTTACTTTATCTGCAATAGAGGTCCCAAGGTCTAAAAGGGAAACTTTAATTTAAAAATCATAGCCCGGTTAGCACGTATAGTCGTTTATAGTTATAGAAAATGTATAAAGGGTTAATTTACTTTTTCTGCTACAAGTGTATATAAACCGATCAAACTTGTCCAAATATAGCGACGGTGGCTTGCATTCAGAACTGAGGTCCCGTGTTCGAATCCTGGAGAAGACATTAGTTGGGGAAAAGTAAAGGCGGTTGGTCTTTGTGCTGGCCACATGATACACTCGTTAACCGTAGGCCACGGAAATGAATGACTTTTACATTTTCTCTATAGACCAAGAGGTCTGAGGGGAACAAATTTTGCAATTGGAAGTCTGAATGGGGTCTCTACATTTACCTATTCTTAATACAAAACTTATATATATCAAGTCACTCTTGTCTGTCTGTCCGGGCAAAAAATTTGTACACGTTATTTATCCAACACCCAATCTCGGATCTAGTTGAAATTTTGAACTATTATTTCTTTTACCTAACAGCACAAGAATCATTTTTTTTAAATTAACCAATTAGTAAATTAACTATTGGTATAGCTTTGTTTGTTTGGTATCTCTAACAAGTGGGATAGAAATAGTACTTAACTTAAGTTGTGGTATGAGCTGAATTAGTCCCCTTTATAGATTGCCGTTTGAGACATTATTAGAAATTTGATTTCATGACTTATCCAAACGAATTGATACGCTTAATATGAGCTTTGTTTGTTTGCTTTTTAAAGCATTTTTAGTGGCCTCCAAAAGGGGGAAAGACGCTATGAGTTTTGTGTGGAATGTCTGTTCGTCCCTTAGTCCGCGTCTGTCCCATTTAGATCTCGTAAACTAGAAAAGATAGTAAAAACTTAATTTCATACTATTTAGAACTTTCAATGTTCTGACGCAACGGTTACTTTTCTGAATACGAAAAATCAAATTTTTTAAGTACTTATGCAAGCAGGTTTTTTTTTTATAAAAGTACACCACTTTTACAACTATTCATTATTAATAGTAACAAACACGAGAGGCTCTTTAGTAGGGGAGATCAAAGTCTACTACATTTATAACACATTTAGGCATACGATTTTAGATTTTTTTCTTATAAAATTTTTTTGTCTTTGTATTACTAAGTTAGATAAGTTCTGTTATACTAACATTTACACACAAAAAAATGTTAAATTGTTTTATTGAGAAAAAATTTATTTAGTATACGTATAAGTTAGATATAATTTTAAAAAACAATTAATAAGTACTATTTTTCATAATATCTCGTGAATTTTGAAATGCGATATAAAGTATTAGCACCTGATAAACGAAAAAAAATGTTTCTTTTTTTAAGGAATTTTTTTTTTTTACTTGAGGAATAAAAGATTGAACCTTTACAAAACAATTAGATCAATTAGCTATTCATTATAAGACATCAGATAGGCCAGGTTCATGTTTAACTTCCGATTCACTTTCATATATCCTTTGTTCTGCTGGACCGCTGGGACACCACACAAGATCTGTCAACTTTCATTTCCTTATCTTTCCCTATCTGTGGGAAGCGTGGTCAAGTGCGCTTGAACTTGGCTTGGCTATCTAGAAGGGGGCTCGAGGCTCGAGGCAGAACGGAAAACCAACTCCTAGATACCCCCTTCCCCCACCACTGGTCCAGAAATGAGATTGGAACAAAGCGCTCTGAGCATCAAAGTGGCGCTATATAAAAGCTATAATAATAATCAGTGGCGTAGCTACCAATATGCGGGTGGTGCGGGTTGCACAGGGAAAAAGTGGAGAGAGGCCCCAAAATCCCCCCAGTGTATTAATTTCCTATTTTCCTGAGCTTTTAAGTAAAAACGACTAATTGTATGGACACGAACAAACATAAACAACTGTATTTTAAACATGAACTAACGATTTATAAACTAGTCATGTCGCTATTTTGTTTCATCTCCCTAACGGTTATCATTGAATCCAGAAAAAATGATGAGGCCGTCAAAATGAATGATGAAAAAGAAGAAAATACTTCAATACCGCAGGTTCTAGAGACTAAAGTACAGCACACAAGCATGTCTTTAGTACACTCCTCAAAAATTGATACTAAAGAAGCTGAACCATCAGACAGTGTAAACAATACAGAAAGTATGATAGAGTATTGACAAGGCCCAAGATTTGATATTGCAAGAGACGAAAACTGGAGAGACTATCTGTAGAGAATCTTGGACATCTTTCGTTTTTTCTCAAAGCAAAATCTGGCATTTCATAGGCATTGGGAAATCAAAATCAAGGCGATTTCTTGGAGTTAGTAAAATTACTATCAAAGTACGATCCACTCTTAAGGGAGCATGTGCTTCGAACTAAGCTTTGTTCCAAACCGAATACATGCATGTCTCCACAAATACAAAATGAGTTTATTACAATATTGGGGGATCACGTTAAAAAACAAATCATACAGCAAGTAAAACAAGCCAAATATGTCTCTATTATTTTTGACAGTACACCTGACATCTCAAAGCTGGATCAAACTTCCCAAAAAATACGGTACATTGTCATGGATAATGACGGGGTGCAGGTTCAGAAGTCTTTTATTCAGGGGCGTAGCTAGAAATGTTCCATCGTTTCGGGGCCCGGGGGGACTGACCTCTTTGGGTCCCCACATTTTGCGCAATACTTAATTTTTTGTATGTACAAAACACTCATCTGTGGGCCCCGATTCTAGAGAAACCGTTCGGATGGCTTAGACATAATGAACTGCATGGTTCAAGGCTAAGATAATGTTGCGGTTATAAAAGGTCAAAACTACGGTGTCCAAAAACATATTCTAGAAGTCAATCCCAAAGCACTATTCATTGCCAGCTCAAACCGTTCTCTCAATTTAGCAGGAATTCGAGCTGCTGAAGCTGAAGTCGATTCGGTAATACTTTTTGGTTCACTGGACCGTTTACACGCCTTTTTCTCAATTCAACACACCGCTGTAATATCCTCATCAAAATAACCGGAACTAGCCTTAAACGTTTAGTTGAGACCCGCTGGAGCGCCAGAGGAGAAGCCGTCAAGATGGTTAGGGATACATTTTCTATAATTATAGAAACTGGAGATATTAACTAGCAAAGATGAAAATTTGTCGACTAGATCTGAAGCAGGTGGATTATTAGTTGCTATTCAGTCTTCTAATTTTCTCACCTATCTTGGATTTTGGGCTTCTGTATTAACTGAAATTAATGATGTGCAAGTCTACCTTCAAAAACAAGGATTGTCTACTCGAGACTGCTCAATCAAACTAAAAACATTAGAGACATTTTTAAGTAGTAATCGAGAGGACATCGCTGAAGCCAGCATTACCTTTGCCCAAAGCTTGTGCTCAGATATGAGAATCAGTACGGAACCTCAAAAATGAATTGGCCTTAAGAAAAAGATACCTAGTGAGAAAAGTGACTACTCTGTACTTACACACAAAGATGAGCTACGAAGGGACATTTATTCTACCTTGGATTGTTCAAGAAATAATCACCCGATTCGAGCAACTTCATGATGTAGCAGATAGATATGAATATTTGTGTCGCCTTCCTAGCTATTAAATCCTTAAGTCGAAATCAATCTCGATAGTACTACTAGCAATAATGATAAAAACGTATTTCTGCTGGAGTGAAAGAGGCTTCAACGGTCTGTCACAGTTTCTTCAGAAGCCTCCAAACTTCCAAAAACAAGGACTTGATGAGCTCTTAAAGTTTATTAAAAAAATATCAGCTAGATCAGAGATGCCCAAATTACGGCCAGCGGGCCACATCCGGCCCACGACGTGCTTTCATCCGGCCCACCGAAACGTCCCCTCCATCCCCAAAAAAATAAAAGGTCAAAATGCATCTTTACCTACGTCCCATATGCTAGGACAAATCTGTACAAATGCTCTTTCTTCCCTATTGCCATTAGAGCATGGAATGGTTTGCCTGAGCTAGCCAGGAAAACCAGTGACTTGGCAGAATTTAAGTCACTGGTAAATATGCACGACTGAATGCATGACGCGTAGGACGTAATCATCTTCTTTTTTTGAAGTAACGTCTGTACTATATACGATAAGATAAGTGAGAATCTATATTAGTCTAATGGATTACTACCAAAGCATTTAGTATTAGTACTTTCATGAAATAGGACTAAAGAATCTACTAGGAGAAGTAAGAAAATCCTTACTTATTTGTAGAACATGATACCGTTCCTAGCTGTTTGTTTTTATAAAGAAAGTGTGGCTGTTTAAAAAAAAAGAACAACAAAATATAAACACAACTTACGCCATTTTTTAAAGTTTAAATAGAAAATTCAAATATCTTAATAATTCAATGTAAGTACTAGATGCTCGGGTTGGAAATAAAAAATTTTCTGATCAATTTCATTAAGTTTTTGTATCTTTTCTATCATGTGGCCCGCGACACTAGTGTTAGAAATTAAAATGGCCCGCCAATTGAATTAGGTTGGGCATCACTGAGCTAGATTATTCAATCCAGAATATCGTCATCATGATTCGCATATTTTTGACTATTGCGGTAAGCATCGCTACATGCAAGTTTTTCCAAACTTAAACTGATCAAGAATTACTTGCGATCAATAAAGACAAATTTACGACTCACTTATTTGGCCATTTTGTCCATTGAACAAGAGCTTGTGGAAAAAAATGATTTCGATAAAATTATTGATACTTTTGCCAACAAGAAAGCGCGTAAAATTGACATGTACTATGTTTATGTAAAAGTTATTTTTTGAATTAACAATATTTGATTAATGAATACATATTATTTTGAACAAAAAAGTAAATTTTTGCAATGTAATTATTTAGTTATTTTTTTTTTTTTTGGGGGGGGGGGGGAGGGGCATCAAGATGAGTTACCGCACCAGGCATCACATACTTAGCTACGCCACTGATAATCATTCTCTGTCATTTGTCTTTGATAGATGTTCATTCTGGTGTTCTTTTAGAAAATGTTGAAACCTGCCCTGGGGGCCGATTTAGAGTTTGCGATTCCACACAAACTGTCTTTGTAACCTTGTTTTAAATTTCATTTTAAATTTTGCACATTATGCAAATAAAATGATGTTAATTATCTGGCACTACTAGTAATGAGTACTAGGGCTGACACTCATGAGATGGAACCAATGTTAGTGGGGAAACTTTGGTAGGTTTCCATGTCTTATGAGCACTTGAAATACAAATCTAAGACCTTGCGATATGTAGTAGTGGATTGAAAGGTCAACTGTCTCTTTGGCTCAAGGTTAACGAGGGTGTCACGTGGCCATCACAAAGAAAATATACTTATTTACTCATTGACCTGACATTAATATTGAGAGGGAAAGAACCGAGACCAGTCGTGGTGGTAGGCCTAACAGCAGACTGGTGACGTGGCGATGTGTTGTCAGTTGAGACCGATAGTGTTGTTGACGAGCGTTGACTTTTTTGCGCTAAACTTCTAATAGACGACTAAACTGCTGTAGACATATTATTTTTTAACTTATAAAATTTGGAAAAACTTGAGTAAATTCCTTGTGAACAATACTAAATATAACTTTTATTAAAATATAGAAATATTTACCTTAAGCTGAAATGAAATAAACTGATATTTTAAACAGATCTAACTCACAATAAAAACACGTCTTCACGCTCCAGCATCCTGCAGTCGTCTGGCGTACAGCTTACGACTGTGCCATTATCTTGCATCATTCACACTGCATAGCCATCAACCAACCGCTTTCTTCTCAACATCACCATAGAAACACACAAACACTCCATAACATCTCGAAAGTGCTCTTGTCATTTCGTAATACTTACAAAACGGTACAATACACAAGATTACAAAGAGAGTTTGTGTGATACACAAACTCAGAGGCGGCCCGCGTCGGAGTCGGATCCCTTTCAGATCCGCCTATTCGCAAGATGTTTCGGATGTTCCTTCTAAGTTGAAAATAATTAACTTCTCGCTGGACGACGGAGGATGGCGAGCAGGGTATAAACTGTCAGGGAGGGTTATCAGGATCGTAGACTCGTCTTGACGTCTAGGGTATGAAGTCTTGCCCGGGCCTACCCTCTCACTGGACAGTATAAGCTAAACAAAGGTAACGGCATGTACAACCAAATGTACAACTAAATGCCTACTATATGTTAGGCAACTGAACGACAACACAACCAACCGTTAATCCTAACGATAAGTTAACTTACAATAGTTAACAATAGAATTAGGCTTTGAACAATTTTATGAAATAATGAATATGATATGATCAAACATCCATGGCAAATAATATAATTATTAAAAGTTATTCAAAATAACAATGTTATCATCAGTACCTATAACACACCTCTCTCACAATAATGAGATGCAGCTCCAAGGGCGGAGACACAACACTCTTACACATAGCCCAAGCCTAGCACCCTGGAACGAAAAGAAAGCCTAGATCTAGCGATACCGCTACAGCAAAGAACGTTTCAATCACGACACCCGTAACGAAAGATAAGCCTACTTACTAACACTATGTACCTACGTAGCGTTACAACGGGAAAACAAACCATCAACCAACCAAGAGACTATCAGGTAAAACGCCAAAGCTCTTCCTCACTCAATCGGGAACTAAGGATGACGTAAACACACAAATACACAATATTCTAGACAACAAAACGCACCGAATATAAACTACTTCCTATACACTCAAACACCAATATTAAATACAACAGAAAACTTCACGCGCGCACGACATAAACCTGCCTTATCATGATATTTGCGCACTAGACTGTAGTTCGGATTTATCGTTGATCCCTTATCTAACCGTGACGGACAGACCAACCAACAGACAAAACGCACAAAAATTTGTTTCTTTCATTCTAATGGGGGCACTGAACAATTTGTTAAAAAAAAAATATCTGATTTTTTAAAAAGTTTCAGAAATTAGTTTAGAATCATGTCATTGCCGGGCTTACTCTAGTACACGAAAGTCGCTGCTAAAAGTTCATTTTTAAAAATGTGCTTTTTATCTATTCTAAAATACAATTTCTTATGGTAACATTTCCTCCCTTACATTTACGTAATTGTTTTAGAATTGGTGTTTTATTATTAAAAAATCGCTTGCATAATTAATTTTATAAATTAAACGATTTGCTTTTAGAAAACTAAAAGTAGCCGTTGCACCTAAACTTTTCAAGCCGCATTTAATGGTAAAATAATATTTTTCGTATCTCTTCTAGTTTTGGCGCCCTGAGTGTGACAGATGGACAGACGGACATTTTGCACAAACCTAATAGAGGCTTTTCCCCTTACGGGGGCCGCTTCTCAGCACTCTAAGTACCGTGGTGAAGTGGTTGTCAAAGGTTGACGCTAGACTGTCCACAATCTGAGAATCCCTGCTTACTGACCACTGAGAATAATAGAAGAACAAGTTTGTGAAATAACAACCGGTTATTTAGTAATGGAGGTACTCGATTACAATATGTTTCACATATCTATGCAAACTGTTTTAGATTTTTATCTTTTTTTTTTTCAAAATTGTATTACTAGGGACCCAAAACCGAAGCAAAAATCGCACTTTTCAAGAAATTGCGTAACATTTTTTTGTTTTAGGCGTTTTTCACCCTGCCATATCTTAAGGTATAAACATCCGATTGCAGTAAAAATGGTACCGTTAGAAAGGTTATTTTAAGCCCTTTAATAATATATAGATCGTTTTTCCTGTAGGTTAAAATTAATATATAAATAATATAATAAAAAGATAATCCTTTACGCGTAACATCACCGTGCCGAGTAATCGTGCTAGCGGCTGTGATCGTTTTCTACCTTGTTTGTTTTTTCGTAAAATGGGGAGTACGTCAACAAATGAATATTTTTTTGAACATATGTATTTTATACAAAAATGAACGAGCTTTACAATGGTACCAATATCTAAATGATTAACATTGTTTTTATATAAAGAAATTTTAAAAATAAAAAACAAAATGGAATTTCTTTACGATAAAGACATGTAATCGTTTAGTTAATGTCACCATTGAAAAGCCCGTCTATTTTTCTTTAAGAGAGTACATTTTATTTAAAAAACAAGCGTTGACATGCTCCCCATTTTAAACCGAACAAGACGCATAAAATAGCGATTTCGCCTGTGTGCGTAGTCTGCTAGAATGTGCAAATATACTCCTTAGCAACACACGAGAATTATTTTTATTAAATCTACATCGTATAATTTGTGACAAAAATGTCTGAGATGGGTCAATAAGATGTTAGCCATTAGAGATTTATTGTTTTTTCACCTTCTTTTATCCCGAATTTTAAAAAATAATTTATATTCCAACGTTAATGAAAGGTTAATGTGTAACAAATCTTTAAGTATTTTGTGTTTCTAAGGGGTCATGTCTTCGAAAGCAAACCTAATTTTTTTATAAACGTATTTTGTAAAAGTGATTGATACAAATTAAAGAGGAGGATTTACAGTTCATAAAAAGTAATGGTTCAAGATATTTAATAAATAATTATAATTGTAACAAATGTATAGAAACGCATCACATATTGGCCTTATCCGTTGCTAATATCAACAAATTGTGGCATCGAATGAAGCTATTCTAATATAGATCTAGGGTAGATCTGGTCTTTTAACTAGATCTAGATCTATATTATATATACAAAATAGATAAAATATAAGACTAAATTAAATCTATTGACATCAGTACACAGAGATAAAGTCTTAATCTAGATTTAGACCTATTTCTCGAGTTCTAGACCTAGGAACTACAAATTAGATTATTTAGATCTAGATCTAGACCTAGAGTACGACTACGAGAGTTAGTTTTGACTTATCCATGTATAGATCTAGATCTAGATCTAGAGGCTAGTCCTAGATCTAGATCTTGGTCTAGAGTCTAGATCTAATCTTGGTCTAGACATCTGGAACGAGGGTCCTTCACGTTATTCGTTAAAACTTAAAACCAAATAGCTTCTTTAAAAAGAAACCATCTTAGGCATCATAGCTTATATGGCAGGCTATTTAGATCTACATTATAATACATATGATATATATATCAAGATCTAAGTCTAATTGTCTATATAGATCTAGATGTAATTTTT
>JADKLZ010019686.1:4012936-4032176 GCA_021533235.1 Biomphalaria straminea | reverse complement strand
AATAGGCTTGTCTTCGAATCCGAAGATTAGTGAGGAATTCAGTGTTTCCCGTGGCTGTGCAGTCCCATTTGTGACCTACATATTTTGCCACATCCAGGGCAAGCAAAACCATTGTCCGCAGGTGGTCGGTTTAGATTTTCTTTTCGTCGTCTGCGTTTTTCCTCGGCGGCAGGTTTTCTTTTGGTCTCAAATGTGTATCCCGCGGCCTTGTGAGTGACTTCCAGCTGTCTCGTTCCGACGCCGCATGCAGCCAGGCGCTCTCTTCTATGTCAGCCAAGGAAAGTTGACGCCTAAGCTGGGGCGTTTTCGTGGGGCGCCTCTGTTACGTCAACTACCCTTTAGCTCACCAAAAAAGACTGCCTTTGGCATACGTTCGTCTCCCATACGGGATACGGGCCCTGCCCAGCGTACCTGTCGGACCATAAGAAGTCCCTCTATACTGTCCATACCGGCATTCGCAAGGACATCGATGTTTGTAGTGCGGTCCTGCCATCGTATATCCATGATGGAGCGCAACCATCTTCGGTGAAAGCGCTCAAGAAGTCTTAGCTGGTTTCTATATAGTGCCAATGTGTCAGAGCCATATAGAAGGGTTGAGAGAACCATCGCCTGGTAGACATTTATTTTTGTAGGTAGGCGGAGCGATTTGTTCTTCCAAACTCTCGCCTGAAGGCGTCCAAAAGCGCTACTGGCCCTGGCCAGACGGTTATCAACTTCCCTTGAAAGTGAGTTGTCATTTGACACTATGCTACAAAGATATGTGAGGTGGTCTACCACGTTCAGGGGCTGTCCGTTTACTGTGATCCTTGGGGCTGAGTATGTTTCATTGGGTGACTTCTGGAACATGACTTCTGTTTTCCCGAGGTTTATAGATAGACCGAAAGAGGCGGCAGCGTAGGCAAATTCGTTTACCGCGTTCTGGAGGTCATTTTCATTGTGAGCCAGCAGGGCGCAATCATCGGCATAAAGAAGCTCCGCTATGACCATCTCCTTTGTTTTCGTGTGGGATAGTAGACGTCGGAGATTAAACACGTTGCCGTCAGAACGAAACCGGATGAAGATGCCTTCATGCAATCGCTGCCTCATTTGACCCAGCATTACGCCAAAGAAGATAGCGAATAGAGTAGGGGCAAGTACAAAGCCCTGCTTCACGCCATTTTCTATTGGGAAGTGATATATATTTGAGGAAATTCGTTTCACGAATGTTAATTACAGTGAACAAGACATTACAGTAATAGCGAGAGGTTGAGACTAGAATGTACATTATGGTCAACGCTGAAACAGGGGCGTAGAGAAGAAAACGTGTCACCGGGGCAAATACATTATTGGCGCCCCAACCCCCATTTTCCATGAACGTATAAATATAGGCTGCGTGTGGTGCCCCACCTGAGGGTGGATCCCGAAAATCATGCACCCCTCTGCCCTCACAATGAATCTGCTCTGAAGGAGGCTACACAGGCTTTGTAAGCCCTATAGAATAAAGAAAATCCAGACCTTGTGAGTTGTGATACATAGGCACAATCTGTTTAAATATTTAGCCCACAATATCATTCCTATTTGAATCTAATTATCAAAATTATAAAAAAAAATACAAACCCATGCCGAAAATTAGCTAATCTTTTCACAGTTTTGTGAAACAAAGGATACTCAACATGTTAGAAAAACTTTATTGTAAACCTAGGTTTGCTAGATTTTGATATAGAGTTTTATTTCTTGTTTTTATTTTGTTTATTTTTTTTGTTAAGAACTTTAATACAATTTTTAGATTTTTTTTAACAAACAGGAAGATTCATTAGTATTGTTTGGAACACTCCCCCTCATTGATCTCAGACAGACAACAAATCACTCAACTTTCAAGAAGAACATTAAGACCTACCTGTTTAAAATTTGTTTAGATTAGTTTGTTTGTTACCTCTTGTGTTTTTGTTTGTAATGTTATAACAGCGTCTTGAGCCTACATTATGTTTGTTAACAGCGTTTTACAAATATAATTATTATTTTTAATATTATTATGGTGATGACTCATAATTCCTTTTCAGACCTTGTGATCTATACGGCAGATGATGTTAAGGTTATCTGTTTCTTTGGACAACTGTTCATGAGCAGAGTATCATGTGGCTAGCAAAACGACCCACCGCATTTACTTTTCCCAAACTAATGTCAGGTAACTATTAGAACTGGGTGAGACAGGCCTTAGAGTGGAACCCCCAGGGAACGATGATGATGATGAACGCCCATAGTTCCCGAAATTACAAATGCTAGTCTTCACCAGGATTCGGAAGCCAAGAGCTTTACCACTTAGCCTCCGCGCATACTACAACATAGAAATCATCATCATTTTTTTGGGTTCCTCGTGGAACATAGGACCTCAACAATAACACGCCACTCTCCACGGTCTCTTGCTATTTCTTTTATGGCTAGCCAGCTCCTAGCCGTTTCCGGTCCGCTTGGCTTCCTGCAGTATACTGCGTCGCCATGTTCATTTTAGTCTTTCTCTACGTCTTGTTCCCTGGGGGTTCCACTCTAAGTCCTGCCTAGTTCTGTTGCTGGTATCTTTTCTAAGGGAGTGACCAATCCATCTCCACTTGCTCTCTAATGTCTGCACCTGTATTTTTTTTCTATCCACTCATCTCCCACAGTTTGGTGTTTTTACTTTGTTGTACCAGTGTATTTTTAGGATGTTTCTCACGCAAGCACGTTACTCTGCCTCAACGTGGCGCTCGCGTGGAAACGACTTCCAGAGGAAGTGATTAGGCGAAAGAGTAGCATACAGAACTCCCGTGGGGATGCCCACTTGTGGACGAGAGTCTACATCTTGCACGGCGCGGATTTGAACGAAAGCTCCCACAGACCTGTCGCCAATCCATGCGCCGTTCCTCAAGGGACCGTTACAATAAAGGCGAATCCCGCACGGTTAGCGTGGTATAACATAGGAAAATGACGGAGCCCCCTGGTATCAACTTGGCCTTCGGCCATGATTTCTAATCCATGCGCCCGGAGTGTCAGTTATATCGGAAATAGCACAATGCTTCACATAGGCATGGAATCAGGTATCTCCCAGACAGGACGGTGGTTCAATCAGTTTGTTTTTTTTACTGTTTGACGCTCAAGCAGTTTTTTTTTTTTCAAACTTAGAGATCGAAGAGCCCGTGGCTCAGCTCTTAGACGTTCAAACGGATATTTCTCAGGCACCTGTTGATGTAGGTCTGTACTTTTTTGTTGTCGCTTCGGTTGTTCTCCATGCTTCAGAACCATACAGCAGGACAGCCTTGACATTAGAGTTAAAGATTCTTAGTTTAGTCTTGTTTGAGATGTGAGGAGATTTCCAGGTTGACTTTAGCTGTGTAAATGTCTGGCGTGCTAGCTTTATACGACGTTTAATGTCTTCATCAGTTCCACTTAATACACTGACTACACTTCCGAGATATATACAATTTTCTACTTGGTCTATGGCCTGAGAATCTGAAATGTTTTAATAAAGTTCCAAAACTTTGGTCGAAAATGAAACTATGTTTAGCTTTTCCCTCAACATACGATGGTTAAACTGGAGTTAGTGTGTAACAAAGTTGAGTAAGCAAGTAAGAAACAGACTAAATGTAGCCACTGGAGGAAACCTTCGGCTTGATTTGGCTAATTTAAAACCTGACATTTCTAATATTGTCAGACTGCAGGAGGCGAAAAAAGTTTCTAGTACATCAATTTCTTTTTTTTTTTTTTGTTTGTTTGTTTGTGTGTGTGTGTGTGAGAGAGAGAGAGAGAGAGAGAGAGAGAGAGAGAGAGAGAATTCAGCAATAATCATATTTATATATATATTATTAAAATCCACTAAATTTAAATGAAAAGGTAAAAATAGTTGGCCATAATGTTCAATAACTTCAAAATGGACTATTCTTAGGATGTGAAAGAAAGTCATGACAATGAGATTAATGTTTACTTTTTGTAATTTTGTATAATTTGCCTTCTCACGTTTTCTTTCTAAGTGGTGTTGGGCGTTGGTCATTAGCTACCGAACAGCCATGGCCATGTTGTCTTTTATACCTCAATCTTTAACTTCTGTTTAGGGTAAACTTTTAAAAATAATGTAATGATATTTTGTATACGTATTCATTCATATTTTTAGTTTTAGATCAGACGTTAGAATCTCTTTTATTTTTTCTATAGGGATTCAGTGTTTGGCGTTATATATTTCATCGATGATTCAATACTGTGGATTCTGGCACCACCCTGGATATTGTTGTCGACATCTTTGTCTTGTGGTCACAAGCTAACGACATTTCTTGTATGCTGCTACCAAGACAGTTTATACAGTACCTGTCACAGAGACGTATCTTTGGCAAAAGTTATGAAACTGTGATGTTGTTGAAGTCAATGTTATCAAGAAACATGCTTATTTAATTAATCTTATCTTGTCTTAACTTATAAAATACAGCGGGTAATACTTACCACAGAGCATGTTATCTATCTCTCCTTCTCCTAATTGACAATTCCGTCGTTGATTTGACCCCATTAAATTAAGTTAATTTTTGGGTTCATAAACTGTGATTTGTGTAACATAAAATAGACTATTGTCTGATTAAAATGAAAAACTTTTTTAATTTGTATCCAAGCAGGCTAGTGAAATACAAATGGGAACAATGAATAATTACTTGTTTGCGCGTAAAATAATTACAGAGAGATAGAGTTAATTAATTACTTAGAATGAATTTTCAACTTATTATCTCTGTGATGACTTCCTAATTGTAATGAACCACAAAACATCTAACCAAAGTAACAAACTCGACTAGCTTTATAGCCTTTATTTGATATTAATCTGAAGCACTATTTTTTATATCTAGTTTCTACCTCACAACCTACACCAACAGGCCTGGTAGTCTAAACTGTATGGGACTAAGAGTCATCCTTCGTGCTACCTGATGAACCAGTAGAGGCCCTATGGGGTGGCAAGTGGAGTATTTGCCCCGCGATCTTAGATTTCCTAGTCATCTTAAGCTTTGCAATCAAGATCAGTTCTCGTTAACTAAGACTTGTTACCCCATATTTTGGAAGCGTCCCGCACTCCAGGCATTTACATGATACCAATTACCATTCACTCTTAACATGATATTTTTTGGTTTCAAATATCGTTCAGTTTCGGTAAAGACAGCATCTTATAACATGTTCATTCTACGAGGCTATCATTGTTTATTAGTTTAACAGTTCATCTTGGTATCAATACAAACAAATAGCCGGAGTGACAGTCCGACAATAAAAGTTGTATAGTGTATTTTAAAATGTTTTCTAAAATGCTTTGATTTAACTTCGCCGTCCGCCGGTCCCAAGCAAAGGTGAGAAAAGAGGAGGGTTTGGGGTGGGGTTAGTGACCCCAGCAAGTAATACCTCAATTGCTACAGAAACGGCAAACTTGAAACATATAATTATTTTTGGGGAGAAAGATTGTCGCCCAATTTTGTGTACATTTGTATACACTTATAACATTTAGAAAAATTCTTAACATTTAACACTGGCCTAACTGTTTCTGATGCCGTATCTTTGACTGGGCAACGTATATCATCGTTGATGTGACCCCATTAAATTAAATTAATTTTTGGTTTTACAAAGTATAACTTGTATTATATAAAAAGAGCATGCATTATCCTATAATTCAATATCTTAAGTTATGTTTTTTAATTAGAAACAAAAAAAAATATTGAAGTTTAATCATAAAAGGATAGAATGTACAAATGTGAAAAATGAAGAATTCTGTCAGAATGTGGAAAAATAATCTCCCAAACAGTTAAGAAAGAAATGCACCACTGATAATGGTAATAGAGTTTTTTTTTTAAAAACTGGCTTTAATTATTTGGATACTTCCTCTAACATACAACAAGGTGACTTTTTCAAGTGGAAGTGCGTGTCGACTGAAACAAAAGAAGGACCGGTCAATGTAAACATGATAGCCGTCTTTAGACACCAATATATCCACTTGGAGAGTTGAGTTCTTCACGATGCTCCTTAAGATCGGGTAGGTTACAGGTGTATTCCCAGTTGGTGAGCTGTTCACGTAGCCTACTTTAATAACCGTGACGTCAACAACAAATGTTAATGGGATCAGTCCAGAAGTACCAGATAAACTTATCGAAAACTCCGGCTGGCTGTGTGGCAAGAGGTAAAGAAACAGGTGAATCTGTAAGAAAAACATATATTTACATTACTTTACATTACATTACAGTACTTTACATTACATTACATTACTTTACATTACATTACATTACATTACTTTACATTACTTTACATTAATTTACATTACATTACAGTACTTTACATTACATTACATTTACATTACATTACTTTACATTACATTACTTTACATTACATTACATTAATTTACATTACAGTACTTTACATTACATTACATTACTTTACATTACATAACTTTACATTACATTACTTTACATTACATTACATTACATTACATTACTTTACATTACATTACACTACATTACTTTACATTACATTACATTACATTAATTTACATTAAATTACATTTCATTACATTACTTTACTTTACATTACATTATTTTACATTACATTACATTACATTACTTTACATTAAATTACATTTCATTACATTACTTTACATTACATTACATTACTTTACATTACATTACTTTACATTACATTAAATTACATTAATTTACATTACATTACTTTACATTACATTAAATTACATTTCATTACATTACCTTACTTTACATTACTTTACATTACACTACATTACTTTACATTACATTACATTAATTTACATTAATTTACATTACATTACTTTACATTACATTACATTACTTTACATTACATTACATTATCTATTACGTGGTGGTCGAGTGGTACGTGCCTGGATTACGAACCGAGGAGGCTCTATGTTCGAATCTCTGTGAAGACTTGTATTTTTTAACTTTGAACTTGGATGCCCCTGAGTCCACCCAACTCTAATGAGTACCTGATACTATTTCTGAAAGTAAAGCGATTTGTCGTTTTGCTGCCACGTGATACCTTCATTAACAGTTGGCCATAGAGAAAGATAAATTTTGTAATATATCGCAACATCTGAAAAGGTACTTTACTTTTTTTAAATTTCATAATAATATTTTAGACAATTGTAACTGCTAAATAATTAAATATTAATAACAAAAAAGAAAATATCAATGTGTGATTTTTTCCCTATTACTGGATGGATATAAACAATGCAGAAAAATTGCTTGTACGAGCGCATCATGACTTTAACTATATATGTGTGTGTATTCGATGGGTGTGTGGTGTGTGGGGGGTCGCAGCAGAGTGGGGGATTGTAAAAAGGGGTCGCCGAGTATAAAAGGTTGAGAACCGCTGTTCTAGAACTAGAATATTCGTAATGCTGAGTGCAACCCCCCCCCCCCCCAAAAAAAAAAAAAAAAAGAAAGAAAAGGATTTATTTTAATAACAATCAAAGTTAATTAATTAGAATTTTTTAGTAGGCCTCTATACAAAAAGTAACAATTACGCTTTCACAATTAAATATTCGATTACTGAGTTTACTTTTTGCATGCTCAAGAAACACGTCAAATATATTCTTTACAAAATTGAAACATAGTTTTTACATTGCAAAAGTGGGCGTGTCGACGGAAGTTGTAACATTCCTACCCATTTCCTGATCTTTGTAGAATTGTGTCTTCAAATGTAAACTTGCACCGTATTTGAGTTTGTAATAATAAAAAGGATTGTTAACGTATGGTATTTTAGTATACTTTATAAACTATTTTTTTTTCTTTTAAATCAGCATAGTTGGCTATGTGCAACGAAACGTCCTTTAAACTCTACCCGTACCCTTGGGGAACTTTTACTCCACTTTAGGAAATATTGCCTTAGAGAATCACTAGAATACAAGATGTCTGCCTCCAAAAGTATCTATTTATAGGAGGCGAGATGGTTGCGTGGTAAAGCGCTTGGCTTCCAAACCGAATGACTTTGGGTTCCAATCTAAGTGAAGACTGGGATTTTGAATGAAGGGAATTTTAGAACGACCATGAGTCAAACTAACTCTAATTGGTATATGATGTTAAGTTGGAGAATTAGTCAGTTTATCTTTGTGCTGGCCACATGACATCCTTGCTAACAGCCGGTCATAAAAAAACAAAGCCTTATAGATCGCAATGTCTGAAAGGTGAGCTCGACTCTTTAGTATCTTGCCAACGTGGGGTTAAGATGATACTAGCCAACAAATTTAATCATTGAAAAACTATTGTTATAATTATTTTCATTGTAATTGAAAACGAATTAATTTTAATTATCTCACCTTATAATATAAGATAGTTTTTTTTATAGATTTTTCATCAGCATTTAATACCATACAACTTCATTTACTCATTGAAAAAATGAAAGCGTTGAAGATGCACGCATAGTTAACACAGGGACGCCCCAGGGAGCTGCGACATCGCAGTTCATGGTTCATTTTATTAGCGAAAAGGTCTTGGCTATGTTTTATCACGCTCATATCGGCAATATTTTACATTTTAATATCACTGCCTGGTATGGCAATCTAAGCACTAAGAATAAAAATAAAGTCAAGAGAATCCTAAATGCTGCAGGTAAAGTCAATGGCAAAAAACAAACCCGGCTTGGGCAGCTGTTTGAAACAAATATCCTTACAAAATCTAAAAAGATTCTAGAAATAAAAGATCACCCTCTGGGTCAGGATTTTGTGATTTTACCATCACAAAAGAGATACAAGACTACGAAAGCAAAGACATACAGACACAAAAACTCTTTTGTTACTCAGATCATTAAACAGAAACAATCTGATGTGAACTTTTGACATGTAAATTGTGAGATGTGAATGAATATTTTGTTTCTCTTTATAGTTATAATGTTTTGTTTGGTATAATGCACAAATTGTAAGACAAATTTCCTTATTGACAATAAAGATTATTATTATTATTATTATTATGATAAAAGAACGAGTATTCTTTCTCTGGCGCAGCAGATTAGGTCGATTAAAATCCACTGTTTTATTATTATTATTATTATTATTATTATTAAAACCTTATGAAAGAAAAAAAATATTTAAAGTACGTACCACAGAACCTACAGTTAAGGCTGGCACTGGTTGACTCAAGCTCGAAAATAGGTTGACAACTGGAACATTGGTGTTAATGTATTGGTAAGGCCAGGTGTAGTTATGAATAGTGTTGAAAGTTAAGTTCTGAATTTGATCTCTTTGGCACAGTGAACACAACTTTGTCTCGATATTGTATTCAAAAGCTGCGCAATTTTCATTAGGTTTGCATGTCATTGCGCATGACAACTTTGAACTTCCGGTAGCGGTTGAACTCGTCTGAATGCAGCCAACAGGAAGTATGCCCACTTTGTCTAGGAACATCTTAGAGCAAGCCGCTTTACCACTCGTACATACCGCAGCGCAAGAATACATAAACAAAATGTGTAAAAATAGTCCGTAGAGCATTGTTTACCGTCTAGAAATAAAATGTTGCTATTATTTATAAGTTTAGGCACCACCTTGAATAAAGTCTTTTCAAGATTTTAGCGTTGCGTAATACAATATAATTATAGCCCATGAAATAAATTCTCGTTCGTGAATGAAAGCAGAAAATTTAGAATTTGATTATAATGTGTAATCTAGATAGTCTTAAGTAACACTGTTCAAACGTCTAAGTAAAGATATAATCTTAAAGCTAGTTCCTATTGATTGCAACTTTATATCTATAAATAAATAATATTTAACAGTAAATGATTTTAGAATGTATTGTTGAAATATTAGCTGGACAACAGTTTATGTAATATCATTGAATCTGAAGAGCTTGTTATTGTGTGATTGATTTGTTTTTGTTTTCATTCAGATAAGGCATATTTTCCCGTTGACCTGATGCTAAGAAAGTAGGTTAAAGGTCAAACAGATTATTCTAATTTTCATAAACACACAGGCAAACAAGGTAACAGACAAAAAAAAACACTGGGCTTAGATTGATGGGTCCAGTTGTTTTATTGATCAATGTTCCCTGAAAGATGAATGGATTAAGGTCAAAGTCGATATGAAGATATCAAGGCTTACACATCAAATACGTTATTCACGATTATCGTTGGTTTATTGAACTGTTTCTATAAGCGTGATTAAACTGTCAGGGCTTAAAGTTTTTAGTTCTTTGATGAGACCATTGTTTTTTAAGACATACATCAAATAAAGTTATGTAAAATGGTTTGTTTTGTTTTAAATGTAAGTTTCAATAACACATCTATTTTTAAAATTGCTCCTATCAGCTTGCAAATTCTTAACTGGTGGAACTTAAAACCAGTCTGGGTGGACACGGTTCTCGAAAACATCTCGAACGTTTTCCCTAGATATTTGACAATTGGTGTATATTTTTGAGAACCAAATTACTAAGTTATTGGTTATACTGAAAAAAAACAACGGTTTAATTGTTATGATTTTTCAAAATATAATAATTTTATAATTAAATTTGGCTTACGTATTTTAGTAGTGAAGATAAATCACTGGGAATTCCCGAATGTATAATTAAAGCGTCAAATGATGAAATAAATATTCGGAAAACATTTGCGCTCTTTCTTATGTAGGACAGAATCGAATGACAGACTTGGACTTAACTGATGAGGTTTCACTACAAATGCATGAATTCAAGAAATGGTGGAGTGCTTAGAGAGGCACCTAAAATTGGCCTTGGCATAAACTTGGATAAGACTGAAATTGTTCTAGTGGTATATAAGGCGAAGGCTGCCCCCGTCAGACTTTGCGAGTCAAAGATTAAAGAGTTGGACAAGTTCACATACCTTGGCAGCATCGTAACAAACGATTGGAATGCCTACCAAGATGTAACGTGCTGAATAGGAAAAGCAGAGGGCCTTTTCTAAAGGCTGCAGCCTATTTGGACAAGCCTAGCCATTGGACTTGAAATAAAAATACACCTTTTCAACACAACCGTCGTCCCAACAGCAAGTTCCTTACATCACGAAGGAGACAGAAGTGTATGTTTAATGTACCTCTCACTACTGGAGAGTCCTAAAATTTAAAACAAAAATGGGTAAATCCGTTTTTTACTTTATTTTACATTTAATAGGAATATGTCGGCTCAGTGGATAAACTCGCAAGCAAAGTCTCATTTCCGGCATGTCGGTTTATAAGAGTAAAATGAAGGCTCTTACATAGATCATCTACTTCATAAAGATTTTTTTAAAAATCAGTATTTTATGATATTGTTACAATGCCATGTGATTTATTTATGCAAGATAGTCTCATCAAAAGGGAATCAATATATAATTATAACATCAGACGTTTACTAGAGTATAGATTTAATTTGAGGCTCTCAGCACTTGCCCATAAAAGATTAATTCTGTCAGCACCTTTTAAAATGTAAACAAATTCAAACATATATTATTCTCTCTAAACGAAAAGTTTAAGGATCTGTATTTTACCAGCAATAATTATTCTGTTGAATGTATCATAGGGCATCGTGTCTTCGATGTAACATAGGAAAGACTTGTCTAAGTAAAACAGAAAGCCTTGCTGAGTCACTAAAATATGGATATGGTGTATTGTGTTATTTTGAAGAGAGCCAGGGGCTAAAGTCAATTGTGTGGTTTTCCAAGACAGGAAATGGTTTTGAGACTTCATCATGATGTTCTGGTCTTGCACGCTTACAATGAACATGGAATCATTTTTGTTAACGTTTGTGAACTCAATGTAAAAACCTGGCGGCAAAGCAGGGAACAGATAAACAGAGAGTTGAATCTGAAAGTAAAACATTTTATTTCATTATCGGTAAAGTTTAAAAACAAATGTTACTATTTTATTACTGGAACGCTACGTAAGAGCATATTGTATTCATTTTAATTACAAACCATCCATCCATCCTAGTGGGGCTTCAGCCCATGTAGGACTCTGGTCTGCTTCTAAGCATTCCTCCATTCAGATCAAGCAGGTTGCTGTTTTTGTTGTTATAATTACAATACCTCTATTCAAGTCATAAATTACTTTTAATGTTGTTCCTGTTAC
Organism: Biomphalaria straminea; assembly: GCA_021533235.1. Lineage (NCBI taxonomy): Eukaryota > Metazoa > Mollusca > Gastropoda > Planorbidae > Biomphalaria > Biomphalaria straminea. The sequence goes on along the minus strand of JADKLZ010019686.1, from coordinate 4,020,139 downwards.
TTGCTAAACCATTAAATTAAATAATCATGAAACAGTTGATTGTATACAATTTACTAACGATGTTCTGTAGCCGAAACAAATATACACCGCTTTCAGTAAAAAAAAAAATACATATATGGGACATACTTTTAAAAATTATTAATAGATCCCTACTTACGTAAAAGCTGAATTAGTCCCGCCGCTCTAAATTATATTCATTAAGTACCTAACTATCAGAATGGTTAACACGTCGACGCGAGTTCGCGTGAGCCACTATCTTAATATCAGATCGTTCTACGCCCACATCCCCATTTTTAGCGGCCACCGTAAGGGGAAAAGCCGCTATTAGGTTTGTGCAAAATGTCCGTCTGTCCGTCTGTCACACTCTGGGCGTCAAAACTAGAAGAGATACGAAAAAATATTTTTTCACCATTAAATGCGGCTTGAAAAGTTTAGGTGCAACAACTACTTTTAGTTTTCTAAAAGCAAACCGTTTGATTTATAAAATTAATTATGCAAGCGATTTTTTAATAACAAAAAACCAATTCTAAAACAAATACTTAAAAGTAAGGGAGGAAATGTTACTATAAGAAATTCTCATAGCATATAGATATTACTCACATTTTTTAAAATCAATTTCTGTCTGTCTGTCCGTCTGTCACACTCAGGGCGCCAAAACTAGAAGAGATACGAAAAATATTATTTCACCATTAAATGCGGCTTGAAAGCTTTAGGTGCAACGGCTACTTTTAGTTTTCTAAAAGCAAACGTTTAATTTATAAAATTAATTATGCAAGCGAATTTTTATTAACAAAACACCAATTCTAAAACAATTACGTAAATGTAAGGGGGGGGTGGAAATGTTACAATAAGAAATGCTCTGCACTACTAGTTATCACGCAGATTTTTAAATTAAAATGAACTTTTAGCAGCGACTTTCGTGTACTAGCCTAAAGCCCGGCAATGACATGATTCTAAACTAATTTCTTAAACTTTTTAAAAAATCAGATTTAAAAAAAAATTGTTTAGTGCCCCCATTAGAATGAAAGAAGCATATTTCTGTGCGTTTTGTCTGTTGGTTGATCTGTCCGTCACGGTTAGGTAAAAAAACACTATCGGCTTTTGAAAATATGATTTAACCTTTACTGTTCTTTCAGAAATATTGGGATAGTTTAAGAATGGAAGCATGCAGGAATTGAGCCAGGGACCAACGATAAATCCAAAGTACAGTCTAGTGCGCAAACATCAAGATAAGGCAGGTTTATCCCTGCTCGCCATCCTCCGTCGTCCAGTAAGAAGTTAATTATTTTGAACTTAAAAGGAACATCCGAAACATCTTGCGAATAGGCGGATCTGACAGGAATCCGACTCCGACGGGGGCCGCCTCTGAGTTTGTGTATCACACAAACTCTCTTGATAATATTGTTTATATTGGAAATGATTTTAAAAACCAATTTTATTAAAATCAACCCAGAAGTCCATTTCTCCCCCCCCCCCCCATTTTCCTTACTGTGTGTCACAACAAGTTGTTTATCTGTAATTTCAAGGCCAGCCAAAAAACTCAAGTTATTTTTAGATCTGGACATTTTAAAGAAAGGACGTAATCTGGATGCATGAATTTGATTGGTTGAAAGGTTTGGCGGAAAGAAAAACTGGCGCCAAAAGTTCGCGGGCAAAAGGTTCCAGAAAGATCAGTCTATGTGAAATTGTTCTTGAGTGCAGACGTGTTTTTTTAGTAGTTCTACAATTTAAAGAAAGATGCCTACAGGGACATCCCCATCTGCCAGTACATGTCTAACCCTACCTGACACTGCCTGCCCTTCCCTACCTGAGACTTCATGCCCACCCATACCTAGTACTTGCTTACCCCCCACCACCAATGCTGACTACATGCCTCAAGATTTGAACAAGGCTATATCTGTTTCAATATCCACTACTACTATGACAAATATAGACAATCCAAGCCACAATCAAGACAAGTCTCCATTACCAGAACCAGATGAAACCAAAGAATTTTGTCTCATAATAAGTTCAGGCACATCAGACAGAGAGAAATCATTTCAAAATGAATTTGTAACAGATACAAACTTTACTCATATTCAAGCATGTGAGTCAACTAAAGATAGTTCAACCATGAACATTAAAAGTCAAAGAATTCTACATGAACACATGAAACTCAGACAATTTAAACCAGGAGACAAAGTATGTCTAATGTTACCAGACGTGAGTAACAATATGTTTTACAAATGGCAAGGTCCATTCACTATCATCAGAAAAATTTCAAACTTACTCTATGAAATCAAAGTCAACAAATACACCAGACTACTTCATATTCACATGCTCGAACATTTTTATGAATCAGATGAAAACATCATAGCAGAATTTGAACACTTTTCATGCCCAGCAAACTATTCCAGCCACTATTACTGAAGAAGAAGAAACATCATCAACACCCATTCCTGAGATAGATGTTTCATTGCCAGCTTTTCATCAAGTTGACAGTCAACGCGTCATCACACAGGATGACATTACACAAAACAAAACAGCATTGAGTTCAAAGACCATGCTGAACTCTCAACAAGTGTTCCTGACACGTTTTCAGTCCTATACATTGACTGTTCTTCAGAAAGAAGCAACATGAACCGTGAAGTCAACTCCGCAACCAGCAACATGAACATTGACAGCAAATCAGAAGGCAACAATATTGACAATATATATCATCACCCTCCATTCACTCAATGGACAGATTTTCTTCGAAAAAAAACAAATGAACTTTTCAAACATTTCTGTATAGACAGATTGAACTCCGACTTGTTCAGTCATTGCTCTATCGGACATTCTTACACAGAGCATTTTACTAACATTATCATACAGCATCAACGCGTATCAAACAGAAAATTGAGTTTTGGAATCGGACAGTTCATATTTTTGCCAAACTGAAACACAATCAGACATTATTTGTGTGCTCAACACAAAATGGAGACAACAGCTTCACAAACTAAAGGACCTCTTCTTCAAGTTTAGACAATGTGCATCCCAGGTCCTCCACCATAAGGTTATACCTGCCCAGAAAGGATGGAGGCCGTGGATTGCAGAACATCTTCAAACTGTGTAAGATGCAAGTATCAAAAATACGATCAAAACTGCACGCCTCCAGCAACGAACTAATTTCTTTCCTACGCAGGTACGACTCCGATGCGACCCCTCTGAACCTACACAATGTTGATGTTAATATCGGACTGGACGACGCAGGGCATGAGATTCGTCAATGGGAAGAAAAAAACACTCCACGGAAAATTCCCGGCTTTATTACATGGGGACAACATTGACAAGACCGCTTCCTTAGCGTGGCAGGTCATCTCTACCCTGAAACTGAAGGCTTTGTTACAGCAATACAGGACAGAGTAATTAGGACAAAAAATTACGAGAAACATATCCTTAAACTCAATATTGTTGACAAATGCCGAAAATGTGGAAATGTTGGTGAGTCAATTGAACACATAATGGCAGGATGTTCAGCCCTATCGGAATCTGCCTACTTAGGTCGCCATAACCCAGTTGCAAAGCTAATACACCAGCACTTGGCTTTGACACACAATTTGATCGGGAAGGATACTCCTCCTTATTACAAATACTCACCACAAGAGGTTCTCGAATCTACTGATTATCTGCTGTACTGCGATAGACCTATTTTGACCGACAAAACAGTTGATTTTAATCGCCCTGATCTGCTGCTCATCGATAAAAAGGAAAAAGTCGCTACCATTATCGACATTGCAGTACCACTATCTCTAGGGACCCAAAACCGATTTTTTAAAATGGTCACGCAGCTTATTTTTTAACTTATTTGGATAGAGCTCGTGATTCTAAGACCGAGGATACCAAATTTATGTCTGTAGCTTAAATATTAAGAAAGTTACACATTTTTAAAAACGCGTTTTTTTGGATCTTTTTTTGGCCTTCCAAACCCGTGTTTTTGGAGGACATTTTAATAGAAACTATAATGCCCTCAGAGATGAAACTTAGGAAAAACATTCATGTGCACACATAGAACACGCTCAATTTTTTTCAAGCTTGTCAAAAAATTATTTGAGTTTATTTACTTGTGCCGAATGTTGCATTTTATCATTTTTGGCATTTTTCAAAAAGGGAGGTAAAAAACACAAAAAATGTGCATTTTTAAAATTTTGTAACAAAAAAGCTATAAATGCTACATGAATGTACTATATGTCGAAATGCGGGGTATTTATAGATCTACAAGAATAAACTACTTTAAATAATATTTTATTTCAATATTTTGCTGTACTTATACAATAATATGCAATGGTTTACTAAAACTCTAAAATAAGCTAAATTTAATGAGCTAAAAATATGACACCAGTATAGCAATAAGAACAAGCTGCAAATCATAATTTAGATAATTCTCTCTTCTTCCATAATAATATTGAAAAACATATATTTATTTATAGGGACCTGTGTAAGTGTATTGCCAACCAATGATGGTAAAAAAAGACATACAGTCCATACATTTACTTAGATTTCTTGACATAATAATCTATAAAGCCATTCAGCTAAATGCTATTCTATTATTTCTTATTGAATCTTTTAACTATATAAGCTGATTTGATAAACTGAAAATCAGAACTCAATTTGTGTGCAGAAAAATTTTTAAACAAGGCTTTTTTATATCTGCAATGTAATGACCAGTAAATTCTTTTCAGTAAAGCTCAACTATTCTAAACACATAATTTTTGGCATATTCACTGTCTAAACAAAGAATTCTACATGAAAATATAGGATATAAACTTTAATTCCCCAGGCTACTGAATTTTACCATAGAAACACATATATTTGTCATTATTTTCATTATCTTTTTGTAGCAAATTTACACTGATTAGGTTGCAGGAACTAGAAATATAGTTTCAAGCTTGAACTTTTTTTTCCTAAAATTCACAAATTTTTAACTAAAATTAACTCCTTTAAAGTATATTTTAAATTTAAATACATTTAATATAAAATATTAATACATCCCAGTGCTAATGTGCTGTTATTACAATCTCAGCCATCAAACTGTGAGAAGTTTGCCTATCAGAAAAAGAGAAACATTAGTATTTATAATACTTGCATCAGAGCAAGTATCTCAATGACATGTTGATCAAAATAGAAAGATTCATTTTAGTTAGCTACTTTCCATATGTTCTTCTCAATTTAAGATTTCATTATGATTTTAACTTTCAACACATCCAGCTTAGTCACTTTTTTCCTTCAACATGATCAACCTTATAGACTTTTATGTAGCCTATATCTTTTAGATGTCAAAGTTTCACTTTTTTTGTTTAAAAAAATATTAAAGTTTTTTAAAATAGTTTATGCAGCTATAACTACACTTTCTGAAAAATAATATAATAATTAGGTCCTAAGTTTATCATTGTTTTATTGGAAAATACTGTCTTGTAAAGCATCAATAATTAGATTAGTATAAATAGTTAGATGTCTTAAAAATATGTTCATATAAAACCTACTCATCTACTGATCTTAAGTTCATTACAGCATCATAATCCATTTTTTAATTTAATAAGAATTAAAATGAATGAATATGAATTAATTTTTGGTGTTTTTTTTGTGTGGATATTTAGTTAATTGAAGTCTACAAAACAGGCTTATAGTGATATTGAGAATTTTGAACTGTGATCAGTAGTCTAAATATAGGCCTAATACCTATTGACTTAGGGCTACTTCATTAATAATAAAAGAAGATCTTTTATTGCAACTAGAGACTATAAAACATAAACACATAGATATCTTTCTAGATATTAAAAATTCTTTTCTTGGACCTGTCTGAGCTACCAAATTAAAATAAAATACTAATATAGCCTAGAGGTTTTATTCTTGAAATGGGAATTATTATTATTTTTTTAAATGCAGTTAGTTACTAATCAGAGTCTTTATCTATTATATTAGACCTAGGAAAACAATGGGAAGACAATATAAAAGAATGTTCTGACCTGTCATTAAAAGAGATTCTAGGGAAAAGGACGTAGAGATGTGGACAAAGACGTACAGTCATTTAGTATACATATTGTGCGGTGCCCCTACGGTTGGTCAGACTAAGGGATAGTTCACAGTGAAGTAGTGTACCGTATGATGAGCTAATAAAATCATCGAAAAGATATTTCAAATCTAAAAATTACATCTAGATCTATTTAGACAATTAGACTTAGATCTTGATAAATATATCATATGTATTATAATGTAGATCTAAATAGCCTGTCATATAAGCTATTATGCCTAAGATGGTTTCTTTTTAAAGAAGCTATTTGGTTTTAAGTTTTAACGAATAACGTGAAGGACCCTTGTTCCAGATGTTTAGACCAAGATTAGATCTAGACTCTAGACCAAGATCTAGATCTAGGACTAGCCTCTAGACTCTAGATCTATATCTAGATCTATACATGGATAAGTCAAAACTCTCGTAGTCGTACTCTAGGTCTAGATTTAATTTGTAGTCCCTAGGTCTAGAACTCGAGAAATAGGTCTAAATCTAGATTAAGACTTTATCTTTGTGTACTGATGTCAATAGATTTTATTTAGTCTTATATTTTATCTATTTTGTATATATAATATAGATCTAGATCTAGTTAAAAGACCAGATCTACTCTATATTAGAATAGCTTCATTCGATGCCACAATTTGTTGATATTAGCAACGGATAAGGCCAATATGTGATGCGTTTCTATACATTTATTACAATTATAATTATTTATTAAATATCTTGAACCATTACTTTTTTATGAACTGTAAACCCTCCTCTTTAATTTGTATCAATCACTTTTACAAAATACGTTTTTAAAAAAATTAGGTTTACTAATTAGTTTACTTTCGAAGACATGACCCCTTAGAAACACAAAATACTTACAGATTTGTTACACATTAACCTTTCATTAACGTTGGAATATAAATTATTTTTTAATATTCGGAATAAAAGAAGGTGAAAAAACAATAAATCTCTAATGGTTAACATCTTATTGACCCATCTCAGACATTTTTCTCACAAATTATACGATGTAGATTTAATAAAAATATTTTTTCTATAACGACTCGTGTGTTGCTAAGGAGCATATTTGCACATTATAGCAGACTACGCACACAGGCGAAATCGCTATTTTATGCGTCTTGTTCGGTTTAAAATGGGGAGCATGTCAACGCTTGTTTTTTAAATAAAAT
>JADKLZ010019686.1:3971828-3999986 GCA_021533235.1 Biomphalaria straminea | reverse complement strand
GTCTGTCCGTCTGTCCGTCTGTCCGTCTGTCCGTCTGTCCGTCTGTCCGTCTGTCACACTCAGGGCGCCGAAACTAGAAGAGATACGAAAAATATTTTTTCACCATTAAATGCGGCTTGAAAAGTTTAGGTGCAACGGCTACTTTTAGTTTTCTAAAAGCAAACCGTTTAATTTATAAAAATTATTTTGCAAGTGATTTTTTAATAATAAAACACCAATTGTGAAGCAATTACGTAAATCTAAGGGAGGAAATGTTACTATATGAAATGCTCTTGGCATGTAGATATCACGCACATTTTTTTAAATGACTTTCTGTCTGTCTGTCCGTCTGTCCGTCTGTCAGACTCAGAGCGCCAAAACTAGAAGAGATACGAAAAATATTATTTCACCATTAAATGCGGCTTGAAAAGTTTAGGTGTAACAGCTACTTTTAGTTTTACTAAAAGCAAACCGTTTAATTTATAAAACTAATTATGCAAGCGATTTTTTTTATAACAAAACACCAATTCTAAAATAATTACGTAAATGTAAGGGAGGAAATGTTACTATAAAAAATACGTAAGGCATATAGAGTTCACGCACATTTTTTAAAATGATTTTTTAGCAGCGGCTTTCGTGTACTAGCGTAAAGCCCGGAAATGACATGATTCTAAACTAATTTCTTAAATTTTTAAAAAAATCAGATTTTTTAAAATAAAATTGTTTAATACACCCATTATGATGTAACTAACATATTTTTGTGCGTTTTGTCTGTTGGTTGGTCTGTCCGTCACGGTTAGAAAAAAACACTAAAGGCTTTTGAAAATATGATTTAACCTTTACTGTTCTTTCAGAAATATTGCGAAAGTTTAAGGATGGGAGCATACTGGAATTGAGCCAGGGACTTAGAAGGAACATCCAAAACATCTTGCGAATAGGCGGATTTGACAGGGATCCGACTCCGACGGGGGCCGCCTCTGAGTTTGTGTATTACACAAACTCTCTTTGTAATCTTGTTTTTTTTAAAGTTGTCTGTATTGAATTTTTTTTTCTTTGGTCGCGGCCTGACCGGCCCATTTGGTACCGGCCCACCGGGCATTTGCCCGGTTGCCCATATAGCCAGTCCGCCCCTGCCCATGGGTACACGAAGAAGGTTGGATCAGAAGTCACTGACCATCCCCATTACATAAAACTTAAACTATATCGAAACGTAATTTTAAAAAAAAATGTGAAGACACAACAATGGATGCCCAATGTATGGAACACGAATTCTTGGCTAAATTATAGTGTAATAAAAGGGCAGATTAAGGGCCCTAGGCAAAGTGAAATAAGTGGCCCCAAATATAAAAGAAAGAAAATTAATAGGAAGAAAAACTAAAATAACAAATTTCATTTAAAACTTATCGTACTCCAACAATAACATTGAGGACAAGTTTCACTTTTTCTTTTTTCTAAAAAAAAGTTGTTTAGAGTTCTTTGGGGGCCCCCACCAATTTGAGGCCATATGTGGCTTGTTAGTTTGCCTATGCCTAAGGCCGGTCCTGGTCGATTACAACGCCTACTCTGCCCCTTGTTTACGTTAGTCTTTTAAACAATTATCATAGTTTATGAATAAAGAATATTATTTTTTTAAAAAGGTAGATAATTACGTCCTACTCCTATTAATAGGCAATATCAGGTGGCCGAGCCTTGCTCGGTTAAATAAATGCTCTGCCCAGCCTGACTGTCGGACAATAAGAAATTCATAACGGCTTTTGCCATCCATCCATCCATCCCAGTGTTGCTACAGCCCGTGGTCTGCTTTTATTTTACACATCCCTTCATTCATATCTCTAAACTCGTTCTTGTTTGCAAAGAAATATTTTAGTGTACTACGGTAAGCCTAGTGACGTAAGCAGCGTTTTTCCCGTTTACGTCATGGAAAACTTTCATTCATAAATTATTCTAACCAAAATTAATTTTACAACATTGAGACATTTTCATACCGAAATAACGGTCGAACTCGAGTTTTCCCGATGTGGCCAATGAGTTCAGAATATTTTTCTCACTAATACGCACATACCTTGACATTTTAAAGAAAAGCGTTGGAGCCGTTTTCGAAATAAAATTTATATATATATATATATTATATATATATAGATAGATATAGATATAGATATATATAAATATATATATATACAAGAATTGCTCGCTTAATAGTATAGGATATTAATTACAAGCGCTCCCTCTTGATCTTCCCTGGCGCTAGGAAAGCCAACGATTTGACAGTTTTAGTCGCTGATTAACATGTATGACTAGACTGACAAATGGACTAGCGTTGGACGTAATCATCTTCCATTTTGAAATAACGTCTTTAATTTATAATATATGGAAATAATTAAGCTCTTAGCGATTCATTTCTTTGACTGCTTCAAGTATCTCGCGGCATATTTTAGAAGAAACATGTAAAGAAAATAATTGAAAAAAAAAATTTCTAAATTTGGATGAGGAAATATGTTGAAAGAACATATGATACATAATTAATCATGTTGAAACAGCTCATTGGTACCTTAAAGTTACTGAGCCAATGATAGTGCTATATTCTACTTGATCATTATATAGAATCTTTATTGACTCCCTTCATATTACAATAGAGCATATTTTCTTTTCTCTATAGACCTACACATTTCAGTGCCATGATATATGTCCTATAAACTAAGGCTCTCATCACTTGCCTATAAAAGATTTATTCTGTGAACACCTTTGTAAATGTAAACAAATGCAAACATATATTATTTTCACTAAACGAAAAGTTTAAGAATCTGTATTTTTCCAGCAATACGTATTCTGTTGAATTTGTCATAGGGCATCGTGTGTTCATGGTAACATAGAAAAGACTGGTCCAAGTAAAACAGAAAGCCTTGTTGTGTCACTAGAATATGGATATGGTGTATTGTGTTACTTTGAAAAGTGCCAGGGGTTAAAGTCAACTTTGTGGTTTTCAAAGTCGTGGAAGAGTTTTGAGACTCTATGGTGATGTCCTGGTCTTGCACTCTCACAATGAACAGGGAGTCAGTGTTGTTAATGTTTGAGAACTCCATGTTAAACAATGGTGACAAGACAGGGAAAAAATAAACAGACAGTTGGATCTGTAAGTAGAACAAATAAAATGCATTAATACTTTCAGTATCAGTTGAGATGTGACGTGCAGCTCCTGTCATTATGGCTTAAACATAATATATATACATACATAATATATATACATACATAATATATATACATACATAATATATATATACATACATAATATATATACATCTATATACAGATAGCTTTTAGCTATGACCGTATCATTTGTCTGGACCAGTTGTGAAAGGGTGAATGTTTACATGGTCTTTGTAAATTTATTTTTTTTTAAAGTTCACTCAAGTCTAAATTCCTCAAAGGGACTAATTTAACATACTAACACATTTGTCAAGTACGATTTGTTCCCTTGTTTAAGATACCAAAAACAAAATATAAATAGTTAATTAATTAATTGATTAATTTTACTTATTGATTCTTGTCATGTCAGGTAAATGAAATAATTGTGCAGAATTTAAGTTTAATCCGAGAGAAATAACGTGTACAAACATTATATAACTAATAAATAGTTGATTTTTTTTCTGTAGCTTTGTTTTGATTTTGCTCCTTCGTATTGCCTTTCATTTCCTAACCATGACCACCGCTTCACATTTATTTCGTGGAGTCAACAAGACTTTAAATGTAATGGAAATTCCTGCAACAGTTAACTGTTTATTTTTATCAGTCGCATATCTCTGGAAAAATGTCATCGACGAAACTGTTGGTCTCTAACTTCGCAAGATGGCTGAAAGCTTTGTTTACGAACATCTATCTATCTTATTTATTTATCATTTATTTCTACATGTTACCCTACGAGAATAGAGTGGGGGGGTGGAAAAAATAGTATTCACCCGTCACAAAATAGCAGGGCCGGACTTAACTGTTGTGACCAAGAAGTCATGGAAATATTTTTTTTTTATTTCCACCATAGGTAGTTTTCGCAGCGAAAAAAAGGGGGAGGGGTCTCAATCGTTGTGGGGCCCTATGCAAAACGAATTTCCCGGGGCCAAGTTTGGGTAGGGATTTGTATTATTCGGTAACCAGTGCAAATTCAATATTTACATTTGTCACTCAACCAATCGTTTACACCACCTATGTTGCATCATTTACAACCGATCGCTAACCTCTATCCACCGTCACCATAGAAACAGTCTCCATAACTTGCCTGTAAACAGGAATGCATCAATCCTGATCTACATTCAATTTTGTTTCTTCCTTAAGCCCAATTATTCATCCTTAGATGCTGAATGGATAAAGATTCTTAATCTAGTGGCTATACTTCATTCATCAAATTTATACAGAAGATACATACTAATAATAGAGAAATGTTGTCTTATGCTAAAGGAATATTACTGATATAAAAAAAGGTACGACTTTGTATTGGTAGTAGGACCATTATATATTCCGTAATCAATAAAGTGATCCAGTGGTCTAGCTACGCCTCTGAAGTGTATACTATGGTACACATGTAAATCTCACTCGCTGCACGAGCTTATGTATGAAATTTTAGCTCAGAAACAGGCGAGGAAATATATATTACCATTTTTTTTTAGTATGACAAAAGTGTGAGTTAATAGCCTCAATGGTTTGAACTCCAAACAGACTTAGGAAACATTGCTTTCTACCAGCTAAACATTAAATTTTAGCGTCATTACATTGAGCATATTATTGTCACGCCAAGATACATGACTTACCAAAGATCCGACGTCAATTCCTTCTTGTAGCGTAATATTACGGCTACTAGCGTTGTAATATGTTAATAGTGCAGACGTCTCCAGAAGTTTGTAAGGCCAGGAGTAAACTTGATCAGTCTTGAAAGTCAGGCTCTGTATGGAGTCAGCGTTACACAGGGAACACCGGCTGGACTCGTAAGAAAATTGAAAAACTGCACAGCTTTTATTAACCACACAAGAGATTGCACAAGCTATCTTAGAGCTTTCTGTGGTTGACCACATCATGGTGTCGTTGCAGCCCACAGGCTCGAGGTCAGCCTGGTCAATAAATGTGGTGAAATGGGTGTTGTTGAGACCATCACTTAAACATTTTTCAGAATACACTACAACACAAAATACTACAATTCCATAAAACATCTTGCAGACTGTCAACGCTGTATTTGTCCCTTATAGCTTGTCTTTATTTTCTCTGTACTTCATATATACACAATAAAAATGTATTAGTGTATTCTAGAAGCATCTTCATAATATAAGGCTGTACATTAAGTTTATTAAACATCTTACATAAAAAAGTGTTTGTGATAAGTTTTTCCATACATTTTTACAATATGTTTAAAGCGCACATAATGTATACACGTTTATTATTGTATTACAGAAGCAGTTTTTAAATACTCGCCTATAATAATGACCTACACACATAGAATACAAACAATCCTTTGCGCTGGAGGGCCTCTAGAAAGAAACTTTTTTAACTTTTGGAATCTTTGTTGCAGTGCTTTACTGCTAAAAAGACGCAAATTGATTTGTTTATGTTCTAGTTTTACGTTTTAAACTTTCTTTTGAACATTTGAATAGGTCATGAAATTCAAACAAACGTGTATTCTATCACGCCTACTAATTTGTACGCTTTTTTAAAATATATTTATATTTTAAGCTCTAATTGAAGAATAAAAGTAGGCCACTGATAGAGCAGATTAGTGTATCTCGGCATGGTTTGTTGTTTTTTTTTTTCAATTGATTAGCACAAGAAAGAGATTATGTAAGGACAATTAATAACTCGATAGAAAAGAACACATTTATATTGATAAAGACTGACAATAAATGTGCGGTGATGGAGATTTAGTGAGAATAGTTATCGTCTGCTAAATGGTCCAATTTATATTTTTTGTTCTTTAACAACTGTTTTCTAATGCGTCTTTTCTCCAATCAACGTATGGATTAGCCGATAGTTTCTATCATTAATCAATGTCTTGTACATAGAATGTCTAGTACATTTAATGTCAGTACACCCTACGTCTAGTACACAAAATGTCAAGTAAACTGCTAAACATCTTGTACGCTGTATGTCTAGTATCCCCTAAGGCCTGTACATACTGAATCTGTGATACCAACATACATCTTGTATGCTATCTGTCTAGTACACAGAATTTGTAATATAAAAAGTGTATTACACTCAATGTCTAGTACACTGAATTTCTAGTACTCAAAATTTCTAAAACATGAAATGTCTAGTACATAAAATGTATAGTACAAAAATGTCCTGTACAAATATCAATTAGTTATTGGTATTTATTTTTTTTGCTTGATATCAAATAAGGGAATTAACCTTTGGATAGATATGGTTCCAAAATGGAGTTCTTTCCCTTTAGATCACCGTTGTTTTTATAGAAAGGATTTTAAAATATTTTTAGGGGCGCCGGAAAGGGGAGGAGATGCTATTAGTTTTGTGTGGAATGTCCTTTCGTCCGTTCGTCCCGTTTAGATTTCGTAAACTAGAAAAGATTGTGAAAAGCCGACATTATAAAATTTTATATCATTCAAAGTTCTGATGCAATGGCTGCTTTTTTCATTGCTGAAAGCGAAAAATCTAATATTAAAATCACTTATGCAAGCAGTTTTTCGTAAAAATACACCACTTTTACAACTGCTAATCATTAATAGTAACAAATGAGTTTAACTCTTTAGTTGGGGCGATCAGGCTATGTCACATTGTGAACACATTTATGCAAATAGTTTTAGCAATTTTAGTCAAAAATTATTATTATTATTATTTTTTACATTTTTAGTGCTATGTTATGTAAATTCTATTATACTAACTACATTTATACAAAAAGTTAACTTTTTTTACAGAAAAAAATCTACTTAGTATAATTAGTAATGCGTAGTTTTTCATATTATCTCATAAGCTATAATACCACAAAAGGGCTGTATAACACTTTACAGATATTATTTTTCATTTATATTTGAACATACAGTGTTTTTCTTGAGGTATATGAGATTTAACTTTTATTAAACAATTAGATCAATTAGATATTCATTATATGACATTCGTTTGGCGAAGTTCACATCTAACTTCACATTCACTTTCACCTATCCTTTGGTCTGCTGCACCGCTGGGGCATCACACAAGATCTGTCAACCTTCTTTTTTCCATTCTTCTCTGTTTAGTTTTTGATAGAATTTTATTCTGATATTTTGTCTGAAAATATTAAATCTTGCCTTTTTACCTGACTGGGTGGACCACTTCGGGGACCGATTTTGAGTTTGTGTTTCCACACTTTCTCTTTTTGTAACCTTGATTTTTATTATTATTAAGTTACCAACAATGGTCTCTAAATGTGTCCTCTATGATATTATTTATTTCGTCATTTTTTATTTTTTTTTACAAAATCTCGCCTCATTAAGTAGCATTTATTTCCCTTATATCGATATCAAACTAAATAATTATTCACCAGCCTTGCTTTTTTGTGTAAACCAATAGGTGCCGGTACTTTGTGATGAAATGTCTAACTTTAACTGCTAATAAATCAATAATAAACGTTAAAATACTAGAAAAGTTGTTTTTTCTTACATTAAAAAAAAAAGTGCCGGTACTCCGTACCGGTACCTGCCGTCACAATAAATAACACAGATCACCAGTAATGAATTGAGTAATTTGTTGTTTGTTTTTCTAATTAGTTCATGTCTTATCGTGTGCAAAGTTTCAACTTAATCCGAGAATAAGAAAATGGGAGAAAATAAATGTCAAGAGCAGGGGGTGTGTAAGATGTGAGATTGTGTGTGTGTTTGTTTATTTATTTTGTTGTGAATGGTGAACTGCTTTGTCACAGGTTTTGCAAGGGGGTACAATAAGGTTTCTAGCGGTCAATAGAGTTAGTTAGAGAGCTGACCTGGTCTGAGTAGGGTGTCTTTATATTATTGTGTTGTATTGCCTAAATCTTGAGATTGTATTTCTACTGCTGTGTCCTATTTTGGGGTAATACTATATTGTAGCCTTGTAGCCTATAAGTACTCATTTATCAATCAGTTACTAATCATTTATTTACTCTATTCTAAGCGCCCTGTAATGTATATTATATTGATGATCTATGTATGCCATGTCACCTGTGGAGATCATTGTTAATGTAAATAAATGTTCTGAGCCATACTCCTTTGTTGAGTGATATTTTACATATATACTAGTTGTACCTGTTAACAGTCTGCAGGCGAGCTTCATACCCCTAAGACAACGAGCCTACTCAGGACCCAACCAGAGTCCGTTACAATAAACATGTTAAAACTTTTTTACCAGACAGACAGACAGACAGACAGACAGACTGGGTTGATATTTGTTGAAAGAGAAAAGGCAGATCGATTAAATAAAGATATTTCATTACATCCCAACGGTCTATAATAATCTTGCGTTTAGACGTTTAGACAGTTAGTTCAAGTACTTGAGTGTCGGCTTTCATCCAAATATATGTGGCCAACCTGTAGGACATAGAATGTTTATACACACAGCAAAAAGACTTATCTAAATAAATGTTGTAGCCAAGGTTTGTAACCAAGAAGTCCACTTGGATCTCTCTGTTCTTCTGAAGGGTGCCAGAAGCCAAATCCTTTTGAATTAAATCCCCTCTGACTGGCCCGACGGAGTTGACGATCAGTTTGCCTTCACTGAACTGACAAGATAAAAGGCTATATCTTCCAGCATATGAGTCCCTCACATCAATATAAAGAAATGGCTGCATGCCTGTTTTTTGAGATCTAAGAGCTGTTAAATGGATCTGAAAGCAAAAAGAAAATTTATTATCCTATACTCTTAAGCGAGCAATTCTTGTATATATATATTTATATATATATAAATTTTATTTCGAAAACGGCTCTAACGATTTTCTTTAAAATTTCAAGGCATGTGCGTATTAGTGAGAAAAAAATTCTGAACTCATTGGCCACATCGGGAAAACTCGAGTTTGACCGTTATATCGGTTTGAAAAATGTCTCATTATCGAAAAATTTATTTTGGTTTGAAGGTTTTATGAATGAAATGGAGAATTTATGAATGAAAGTTTTCCATGACGTAAACGGGAAAAACGCTGCTTACGTCACTAGGCTTACCATAGTACAATGCAAACAAGAACGAGTCAATAGACCTAATTAAACACTTGCGCACCATCTTATTGAAGATTGATTTATTATAGAACTATGGAAGGAAAGTAATAAAATTAAATGTACCGATGTATGATTAGTTATTGCCTTTTAAGAACTTAATAAATTGTTTACACCTAAATTGCGTAGGGCGGTGTAGAAATCCGTTTACTTTGTTATTTTTTTGCTGGTAATCTCCTGATGTCTCGTTCTGAGGCCGCATGCAACCAGGTGCTCTCTTCTATGTCAATTGTCAGCTAAGGCCAGTTGGCGCCTAAGCTGGTCTTTTAAGCATTTCGGTGTTACGCCGACCACTTTATTAGCTCACCAAAAAAAAAAGACCGCCTTTGCCATGAGTTTGTCTGAGATTCGTCTCTCATACAGGATACTGCTCTGTCAAGCGTAACTGTCGGACTTAAAGAATTCCCTCTATACAAAGGCCCAACAGAAAATTTGCTGCCGAGGACAGACGCAGACGCGAAAAGAAAATCTTAATCGACCACCGGAGGACAATGGTTATGCTTGCCTTTGATGTGGCAAAATATGTAGGTCACATCTGGGGCTGCGTAGCCACGGGAAATACTGCATTTCTCATTAATCTTCGGATTTGATGTCAAGCCTTAATATAATTATTATTTTGCTGGTAAAATTATGACCATGTATTCATGCTTCAGTGTCTAATGTCCCGTACCAAAACAAAGGAAATGGTGATTACACAGCTGCTCTACTCCTTGCTTGCTCTCACTGAACAAGATATCTAGCTAGCGGTCAACGAGTTTGCGTACGCTGCAGCCACTTTTGATTTAACTATAAACCTCAGTAAAAAAAATGGGGTTACCGTTAGGGCGTGGTGATGAAAGCCCAGGAGATATCTGAATGGAGGGATGTGTAAAAGCAGGCCATATCCTTCCATGGGCTGTAGCACCAGTAGCAGTAGTATATAACCTTTCTTAGTATAAATTATTTAACCGAGCAAGGCTCGGCCACCTGATATTTATACTCTTAAGCGAGCAATTCTTGTATATATATATATATATATTTATATATAAATTTTATTTCGAAAACGGCTCTATCGATTTTCTTTAAAATTTCAAGGTATGTGCGTATTAGTGAGAAAAAAATTCTGAACTCATTGGCCACATCGGGAAAACTCGAGTTTGACCGTTATATCGGTTTGAAAAATGTCTCATTATCGAAAAAGTTATTTTGGTTTGAAGGTTTTATGAATGAAATGGAGAATTTATGAATGAAAGTTTTCCATGACGTAAACGGGAAAAACGCTGCTTACGTCACTAGGCTTACTATAGTGTACTTCTTTGCAAACAAGAACGCGTTTAGAGATATGAATGAAGGGATGTGTAAAACTAAAAGCAGACCACGGGCTGTAGCACCACTGGGATGGATGGATGGCAAAAGCCGGTATGAACTTCTTATTGTCCGACAGTCAGGCTGGGCAGGGCATTTATTTAACCGAGCAAGGCTCGGCCACCTGATATTATATTATTATAATTTGTTACTTTAACCTTTACCTTTGCCTATCCCTTAGTCCAGTGATTCCCAAAGTGGTCCATGTAGGCCCCCAGGGGTGAACGAGGACTTCAAAGGGGTCTACGAAAGTGAAAAAAAGAATTGGGGGTCTATGACATGCAAATGGGTGTTCACGAGAGTTGATCTCATTTAAGAAGGAATTGAGTTTAATATAAATCTCATGGAATCACCTATTATATCTATACCTTATAATAGCTAGGCCATTATGCTAGCCCTGTAGGAATGAAAAATATATTTTAAATTTTAATACCTCATTTAAATAGCTAAATTTGGTCTAGAGATCCCCCTATATTTCTTCTCTATACCACATCAGTCAAGAGTGTAACATAGAAATGTATACAAGTGGATCGTAACATGGCTGTTGGCTCTCTCTTCCAATCCCGCCAGTGCAATGAACTCGGTCTTTAATCGCCCCAACCAGAATTTTATTCTGCTCCTCTATCGTCTCCTTTAGAGGGGTGTAACTAGGGGGGGGGGCAATGGGGGCGTGACCTATTTGGAGCCCTGCAGTTTGCAAAATATTTAATATTATTGTGAAAAAAACCCCACTCATTTGGACCCCCTTAAATAGGCGCCTGAGGTCAAATTCTCCCCCTCCTCTATCCCACCCTAGCTAAGCCACTGCTCCTTTAACGAACGTTTCTCCCTGACCGCCGCGTTGAGGCTGGGAAACATAGCTCGAGAGTTACTTCCCTTTACGTTACAACAACGTAATTATTACAGATTCATTTATTTGGAATGTAATAAATTTGTTTTTCTTAAAATACATACCACAGTCCCCAAACGTAGTCCGTTAGTCAGTGGTATGTAGCAACCAGCTGAGAATAGTGAGTCCAACGTGATACTTTGATAAGCCCAAGAATACAATTTTCTTGAGTTATAAGTCAGATTTTGTATCATTCCGCCAAAACAGAAGGAGCACTCACCAGAATCAGCAGAGTACGTAAAAACTACACACGCATTGGTTGACAGACAGGACACAGCACACTCCATCTTTGTTTTTCTGGTGGTTGTCCACATCGTGGTCTTATTACATCCCGCTGGTTTTACAAATTTGTCAACATATGTTGTGTATAGCGTGTCGCCACTTTTACCAGTAACCGTATTGCAGTAATATGAAATGATGCACAGTAGCAAGATGTTAGGAATCATTGTTTGATACTTCTAGAAGGCAATGTGTTATAAAGATTACGACTCTTTTGGCAAAGTGTTCTATGACCTGTGATTATGTCAATATTTGTCTTGTCTTAATTATTGAATCTAATTTGATTGATGTTAATCCGAATTTTAAAATATTAATTTCACTTAAAATGCCTTAATTTTAATTTTCATTAGCTGAAAAAAAAATAACTAGAAAATAGACGTCGCATAATGTATTAGCGGAACTAGGCTGTTGAAATGTTGATACGCAAGTTCGTCTAACAAATCATATAAAAGTTCTTGTTATAAATACAATTAGAATCAAGGCCATCCAAGGGCGGTAACAGACAGTAACACGCAACATGAAACAGATTGATATTTTGAGACACAGTTCTTTTATCAGTTCCCGGTATCGTGAGTGAATGAGATGGTTAGTAATACATAAAACTGAAATGTGTACAAAGGAATAATAAAAATTATCAAAGAACGTACTAATCCAAAAGTTTATTATAAGATTATTAAATTTTATGTAAATAGAGAGTTTATCTTTGTAATTATTGATATTACAATATGCCGGATGCTGTGATTTCGATGTAAAGGTGACTGTAGTGTTGTAGTGTTCGGTTCTAGATCGGGCTTGTTGTCCCTCCCCCCCCCCCCAAACAGAAACTCCAAAGATACATATGTCCATCTTCGGACGATAAAGACTGCTGCTATTTTCACGAACGTTTTGAGGTAGCCAGTGCAATAAGGTCAAAGGGCTGATTACTGAAAGTGGCGTCACTTGAATGTCACTTGAGCGTCACTTGAACGTCACTTGAGCGTCACTTGAGCGTCACTTGAACGTCACTTAAACTTCACTTGAACGTCTTTTGAACGTCAATCGAACGTCACTGGTGCGTCACTTGAACGTCACTTGAGCGTCACTTGAACGTTACTTGAGCGTCATTAGAGCGTCACTTGAGCGTCACTTGAACGTCACTTGAACGTCACTTGAGCGTCACTTGAACGTCACTAGTGCATCAATTGAACGTCACTAGTGCGTCACTTAAACGTCACTTAAACGTCACTTGAACGTCACTTAAACATCACTTGAACGTCACTTGAACGTCACTACTGCATCACTTGAACGTCACTAGTGCTTCACTTGAACGTCACTACTGCATCACTTGAACGTCACTTGAGCGTCACGTGAACGTCACTTGAACGTCACTTGAACGTCACTTGAACGTCACTTGAACAGGTAGAAGTAAGTACGACCATACAAGCAACAGGAGGTGCGATAGCTGAGCGGTAAAGCGCTTGGCTTCCCAATCGGGGTCCGAGGTTCGAATCCTGATGAAGATTTGGATATTTAATTTCAGGATCTTCGGGTGCCTCTGAGTCCATCCAGCCTTAATTGGTATCTGGCATTAATTAGGGAAAGTAAAGGCGGTTGGTCGTTGTGCTGGCCACATGACAACCTCGTTAACCGTAAGTCACATAACCCGATGCTTTTACATCATCTGCCCTATGGACCACAAGGTCTGAAAGAAGAACTTTACTTTACTTTAGACAGACAGCAGTCCAAAGCGCGTGCCTCGCAACCATATAGCCATCCAATCCAGCGTTTGCTTGTATTAGTTAACAAGGTAAACACATCAATATGAGTAGGACGTAACTGACGTCTCTTTTGAAGGCACGTATGTAACGTGTATGATAATATAAGAATAATTACCGTTTAACGTTCCATTGCAATATGAGTGAAAATGTTGGTTGTCAAAATAAAGCAGAATCACTGACCTAAATATATTATATGTAGACTGGATATGGAGACCTTTTAACACTTCAAAAAATTTCTTGAAAATTTTTTTTTTAAAGCTGAAACGATGGGGTTGTTTTGCAAAGCAATATAAAGAAGTAAAGTTGTTGTTTTTTTTTTTATTTATTCCTAACCTCTGTAACATAGAATTGAATCTAGTATTTCAATATCGAGAAAAAAATGTCTGTTTGGTGAATTATGAAGTGTCTCATCTGCTCGTAACAATAATCAAGCAAAATGTAAATAAAAAGGATTATATAAGTGAAAAAAAAGTATATTGTAGCCTACTCTACCAATACCGTACGATTTTTTAAAATTATTATATTATAGCTTTTCTATAGCGCTACTTTCATGCTTATAGCATGCTCAGAGCGCTTTGGTCCAATCTCATTTGTGGACCAGTATTTGGAGGGGGTATCTAGGAGTTGGTTTTCCGTGCTTTCGGCCCTCAGTAAACACAACTCTGACCGAGTCGGATGTCGAACCTCGAGCCCCCTTCTAGGTAGCCAAGCCAAGCCAAGTTCAAGCGCACTTAGCCTCTCGACCACGCTTCCCACCATGATGTGTTTAAATTAATCAATATCATTTCAAATTGATTACTTATCTCTAATCGCTGCATTAGTTTCTTAATTTCATAATAGATTTATGTTTTGCTAGCGGCAAAGAAACATTATGCAAAGTTTTAACTTCTACCCAGACTGGGGAAAGTGGAGAAAGAATGTCCTCAAAAAATGTACCAGACAGATAAACGTTTTGTAAAGCTATGTTTAAAAGTGAAAACAATAGGTGACAAACATTTAGTATATACGCCAAATACAAACGTTGAAACCAATTAAAACACGAAGATCATTTCTGAACTGTAGTACACGTCAGTTTGGTTTAAAAAATAAATTAATTAATAAAAATACACAATGGAACTCATCCGCGAGGACTGCATAGTAATATATAGATCCAGCCTGGAATAATGCTGACTCGACAAATATGTATTAGCGCAATGATGTAGTCAATGTTGTCAATCTCCTCAAATAGGACTAACCAGCCTTAAGAAAGCTGATACAAGTTGTATCAAAATATGAATCATTGAAATTAGTGAAATTTGATAGAGACTGCTCTGTAAATATCAGCTAATCCAGACGCTTCATTAAGCACCATTAGGTATTTGATTGGTTTGGGGAATTAATAGATAACTTCGCCACTTCTGCTCATCTTTTCAAATAATAAACTTCATAGCATTTCGTCCGTTCTATTGGAATTCCTTTAACCTTCGACTTGCAGGCGGGATTTTTATGAACGTAAAATCGTTTGAATCCGGCCACCTCTAAGTTCTGCATCAGTTTCAGTTTCGGAAGTACGTAATTTCGCGTCTGCAGTTGGACGTGGTATTCTACGAACAGTTGTTTGACGTCAGACAGTTGACCCGAATCGACCATCTCCGGAAGTGCCGTCCACTCTGAGCCTTCAATGTCAATTTTGATGACGTCAATTGTGGTATTTTGATGACCTAATTTCTTGCGAATATCTTGGAATGTAAAAAGTGGCCAATTCTTGGTGTTAACGTAGGTCCTTCCGTCAAGACCTATCTTGTAAAAGTGGACATTTGGCGACCTGTGAAGTTTTAAAGAAATATAGCATTACAAATATTAAAACGAGAGATTTTCAATTAAAAACTCGGAAAAAAACAAGTTGTATAGAGGTTTCACTAGCATCGAGTGTCAGTACACTATTACTTATTAATAAGTCGATAATGAATTGAGTGTTTTGGCACCATTACCTGGAGAGTTACTAAAACAAATATGGAAAAACTCCAGACTTTTGTTAACAGATGCCCACTCCGGATATTAGGAATTAGGTGTCCAGAAAAGATAACTACTATCGATTTGTGGGAGAGAACTAGACAAAAGCCCATAGCACAAGACATTACAAAACGAAAGTGGAGCTACCAATGTTGCAAAGCAGGCACTTGACTTGAACCCACAAGGAAAGATGAAAGTGGGCAGACCCAAGCAAACCTGCAAGAGGTCAGTCATCAATGAAGCTGAGGGTACTGGAATGACATGGGAGCAGATGAAGAAAGCTGCTCAGAACCGAGTTCGGTGGAGAGGTGTGGTTGCGGCCCTATGCTCCCCTGGGAGTACACAGTATACAAAGTATAGATTGTAAACGGTGCTACATACATCGGAAAATCTATTTATAAATCAATAAAACAGGATAACTCAATTTGTGTTTGTCACACTAAATCTTCTAGTAAAGGACATGTTGACCGAGTGATTGTGGGCGGGTTCCAAAAAGGAGCTCTTGTGTTCAAATCTCGATGAAAACTGTGGTTTTGAGTTTTGATGCCAATGAGTCACGTTACTGTGACGGGTACCAGACATTGGTTGAGGAAACTAAAGGTGATTGGTCAATTTGTTTGTCACATTACATCAGAACTTAATGTCTGAAAAGAGGGAAGGGTCAACATTCTATTTTCTTCTAGGGTAAGGGAGACGACCTCAAAAACTTAAGCCGTACCGGTACTCAAGGGTACCTTGCTACGTTTTTCTATAGAGACTAAAGTGAAACTTAGGTCTTACTTTTAGGTTTCTTTTCATTGTAACAAGTGTAAATAATGTCACCTGTCATATTGGTCTTTAGCTTTAGCCATGCTGGGGTCAAATGAAAACACATGACATCCGTACATGGCAGCGGCGTCGTCATCGAAGGAGAAGTCATTGTTGATGCCGAACGAGTAGATGATGCAGGGCTCATGGGGCCTGACGTCATGGTCGTCGCATACCTCCCAGCCGCCATCCGAAATTTTTCCCATTCGTAATTTCCTGTTGCACAACACCTATGGAAATCAAAATGAAACGTACATTTAAATAAGAAATACTTTCAAAGAATAAAGCTTTGATAGGGAAAAAACTGCGCATTTTCAGCCAATACTGTAAAATTTACTTCTCTTTTCTATATCAAACAAAATTAATGAATAATTACTAATTAGTTTAAAATTGGTTTTATGTGGCCTAACTATCCATCTGTCTGTCCGTCTGTCCGTCAATACCGTTTAGATGTCAGAAACTAGAAGAGAAAATAAATATAGTACTTGATGATATTTTACATCATTCAAAGTTCAGATGCATGGCTACTTTTTTCTTTTGCAAAATGAAGCCATCTAATTTTTTTATTACGTATGCAAACAGATTTTTCAAAAAATTACACCACTTCTCAGTGAAAAACTTCAGGGGAAATAATTCTTATTAAAAAGTTCACAAGCTTCTTCATTAATAAAACAAGCTTCATTCATAGATTTGCACATTAGTATAAAGAAAATGCATATAAGGCCACGATTGAAAAACTATCAATGGATCATTATGAAATAGATTTTCCATTTATCAACTAATAAATTGACCATGATTTTCGGATGACTATGTCCTTAAGGCTGCTTCATCCCATTTAGTCATCTCAATTTCTGTGACACATGTTCTTGTTTATCACATGAATGCTTTATCAATACTAATTCTTCGTCTATTTCGGATTTCTCTTGTGTTATTTCATAGTTCAAATCAAGAGTGAAGTCATGTTCCATACCAGCCATCACGGTTTGTTGGTTTATTGCGCACGAGATTTAATAAAAGGTTCTATATTTAGAAAATCTAGTGACTAGAATTCTGGATCTAGAATAGATTTTATGTCAGTGGGGTCTGAGAGAGTCTGATATTGTTAGTCAATTTTTTTTAATCTGTGTGTGTACTGTACTTTATAGTATCTATCAATGTATTGAGAAACATTCAAATAGACTTAGTATTCAACAGAAAATTGTTTGTTTTTTTTTTACACAGGTAAGATAACAATTAGTTGTGATTTAACTTTAGGCCAAGGCAGTACAGCCAAAATATCTAGAAAACGCCATGCGAGTGAATACATTTTTACAATATTAACTTACCAATTTGATATCAACTTACATTTGTGTTATCAACGTGGCTGTGGAGTGACAGAAGAAGTTCCTCATCGCTTAAGGTGTCAAGGTCAAGGCTGGCCAGATTATTGACGTAACCTTTCGCTCTGACGATACTCAGTGGACCTGTTGAGGTCAAATTAAATCAAGGTGATGGGCGCACGCAGTATTTTGCAGGATGGGACAAGTTGCCACCTATGGCTCAAGGTAGTAGCTTCAACTTTTATTACAGAGAATATTAAAGAAAAGAACGGCGCCCCCTACCCCCCGCTAACCTATGCGATATTAACTCTTTCTCTCCGTAATTATTTTTCCACGTTTTGAAGGAATTATTCATTTTGCTCATTACTATTTCACTATCCTGTTATCATTGGGCGTCAATAGCTTTATTGTTTTTATAAGAAAAACTGCAAATCTGGTATAGAATTAAAGTGAAATGCATGCATCCCAACGGTCGATAAAACAACAAATACAAACGCTGCCAAAACTGTCGATTACTTAAGTACTGAATCGCTTTTCGTCGCGATGGACAAGGTGGGGATGAACGCTTATCTGGTAGTTCTGATATACTTCTTTGTGTTGCAGCTCTTGCATCATTGTTCAACTGAGCATCATCATTGTTTCAAAAGCTAGACATTAATGAAGAAACGAATACAGATACGGAATGTAAAGTCGTGTTCTGTAATAATCCAAACATGTGGCTTTTTGCTCGATGTGTCTGACGACTGCAGCGCCTACTTATGACCGAGTTTGTCAACCAGCAGTGTCGCCTGGCTCACAATACCTTCCCTGAAGTCATCCTCAGCATGGTCAAGTTGGTTTTTAATTATGAAATTAATAGAAGAGAGCACCTGGCTGCATGCGGCGTCGGAACGAGACAGATGGAGGTCACTCACGAAGGCCGCGGGATACACATTTGAGACCAAAAGAAAATCTGCCGCCGAGGACAAACGCAGACGACGAAAAGAAATCTAAACCGACCACCTACGGACAATGGTTTTGCTTGCCCTGGATGTTGCAAAATATGTAGGTCACAGCTGGGACTGCACAGCCACGGGAAACACTGTATTTCTCACTAATCTTCGGATTCGAAGACAAGCCTATTATATATGTGACTTCAAAAGTCCATGAGGACTGGCAAAAAGGAGTCATTGTAAAGCTTCCAAAAAAGGGCAACTTGGCAGATTGCAACAAATGGAGGGGAATTACTATCCGCTCTGTCCCGGGCAAAGTTTTCAGCACTGTTTTGTTGAGACGGCTTCAACAGTCTGTGGATGAGATTCTCAGAGAAGAACAAGCAGGATTCCGAAAAGGCAGATCTTGTGCAGAGCAGATTTTAGTTCTACAAAATATCATAGAGGAAAGTCTTGAGTATCAACAACGGCTAGCGATCAGCTTCGTAGACTTTAAGAAAGCATTTGATAGTGTCCACTTTGGAAAATAACTAGAGAATACGGCATCCCAGAAAAATTTGTCCAGCTCCTACGACACCTATACAGTCAGTCTAGTTGCTGCATTAAAACAGAAGGAGGAACAACAGAGTTTTTTAGCATTGAGACAGGTGTGAGACAAGGGTGCATCTTATCTCCCTTCCTTTTCCTCCTAGCCATCGACTACATAATGAGGAAAGCAATGAACCAGACTGCCTTTGGTATTCCATGGTGTGAACAAAACCGAATGACGGACTTGGACACCAATGACGTCGCACTACTTGGGGCTACAAATAAAAGTATACAAGAAATGACAGAGAACCTAGATAGGCACCCAAAATTGGCCTCCGCATAAACTTGGATAAGACAAAACTTTTTGGACTTGGCGAGTCAAGGCTTGAAGAGTTGGCAAGTTCACTTACCTTGGCAGCATCATAACAAATGATGGGGATGCATACCATGATGTAGTGTGCCGAATAGGAAAGGCAAGGAGCATCTTCCAAAGGCTGCAGCCTATCTGGACAAGCCAAGCCATTGGACTCGAGACAAAAATACACCTTCTCAACACAATTGTCATTCCAACTGCAACATATGCATGTGAGACATGGAAGTCATCTGTCAAAATTGAGAAGAGACTAAATGTGGCTCAACAAAAATGGCTGAGACGGATTCTGAGAGTCAGTTACACAGACCGAAATCCTATGCCGAACTGGGAGTCGAACACTCAGTGAGGTTGTGACAGAACGTCGCATGAGTTTTGCGGGACATGTTCTACGACAAAATGAACTACGCATACCAAAAATTGCGATGACATGGAGGCCAATAGAGGAAAACGCAAACAGGGACGTCCTCGTATAACTTGGCGTCATACCTTCATGTAGGACCTCAGAACAGTGGACACCAGGTGGGAGGAGGCTGCAGACATTGCCAATGACAGATCTTTATGGAGACAGCTTGCCGCCCAATGCGCCGAACGGCGCGGCAGGACCTAAGTCTACGTCTAAGTAAGTAAGTGATGTGATGTTGAGCGGCCGCTTGTGCTAACATGGACAGACATCAAGCAAACTGGCTCAAGAACAGATGAATAATTGACGACAATTAAAAGACAAATCAGAAACACATGAGAAGCAGGCACTGATTACACATATACAGTTTGTCTGGTTTCAGTAACAATCGTTATTTTAAAATACGCCAAGCAATCAATGATCTTCATTGTATTGGTGGGAATGAAGGAGAGCACCACACACCGCTCCTAAATATGGACGTATCTTGATGGTGTGGTACAAACAAGGACGTTAGGATGGAATTTTTGGGGAGAGAGGCTCAGCCTCGATATATTTACCCGACAACCTTATGTCTCATAAGGTTTTAGATATATCAAAAAATATGTGCTAGATTGAAGCTTTTTCATTTCGATCAAATTAGTTTCATTTTAGGTGTAAATGAGTTTCCATAGGCTTTGAATGTGAATGTATTGTCAACTCTAATGACAAGCACAAATATAGTGAATTAGCTTTCCTTAATTTGGTTGTGCTATGACGTGACTAAACGAGCCAGAAACAGCGTGCTTTAGTCCCTGCTTGAGATTGTTTCTGTTTTAAGACTTATCAAATTGCTTACAAAATAAATTGAGGGAAAAATTTAAACTAGATTAACATGAAGAATGCGTTGTTGTTTTTTACCATCCCTCTGTTCAAGTCAGAACTTTATGGAACCTAAAACCTGGAATTGGATCTCAAAACAATGATAACAGTCAAACTAGAAGTCCCCCCCCCCTTTGTGGCTATCATCATCGTCTTTGCTTTGCGCTCTTCATGGAACATAAGGCCTCAGTAAAAGCCTCCTACCCTAGCTACGCCACTGCCTCAGCTAAAGTAGATGTATTTCTTTTTCAAATTGTTCTTTGAATAAACTTCAATCTAATTATGTTTTTTTTTTTGGGATGATAAGTTTCTCTTTTGTTGTCAGTTACGACATTCCTATCATGCCATAAAAACGAGTATAAAATTTGTAACGAATCTAAGGGGGGGGCGACTCAACTAGGGATCAAGGTGAATGAACGACAGAAGATGAAAGATGGGAGATGATCACGACACAAGTAAATGTCGTTCTTGTCTATCAGTTCTTCCCCTTCCTTGTATGCATGGTATCAAACGTTCAGCCCAAGGTCTAGGCCGTCTAGGGGTTTAATTTGTCAATCACTCCAGCTGATTAAACATCCGACTGGCAATGTTTATAGATAAACAAGGCTATCAAACAAAAGAAGATCGATTACCATTAACTATATTACGACAGATACATTGCATCTAGATCAATACTAACCTGCCCCGGTATCATCTTTGGCTACTTGTTCATCTTTGGCTACATGTTCATTATGTCTCTCCATATCAACATAACCTGTTTAGTAAAAACATACGTCATTGCGATAGACACCGAGTCCCTATCAACCCAATGCTTAATATAAAAATAATTAGATCTATACTCAGATTATAATATCAATAAAAAGAAGGAATTCGTCTTACAATGTGTGCATATAAGAAGCAAATTATATAAAAAGAAATCATTTAAATTAAAGCTAAAAGGGAAGAACTCAGTAGCCATAGACATATATAGACTGGAAAAATGAAGTAACTTTATGTAACTTGAAAAAATGTATATCCATTGTATTCGGATTTCCGAAATCTGACAATTTGCACGATCTTTAGTCTTAAAGATTAAACAAAACTACACTTCCTCCTTATTTACGCAGCATGGTGTGAAAGAAAAATGGTGTATCCAAATCCGCACTATTTTCATTCACAAAATGGCATAGATAGCATAAATAAATATACGCTGGAAAAAAAGAAGTAAAGGATTCAGTCCTTAACTTTGAATTAGTGAAACTAGGGATTTTTTCAGCAGAATGTCCAAATAAGCTAAAAAAAAAAAAAAAAACAGTTTCAGAACAAAAAAAAATACATTATGATTAATTGACATTACAGTCATGCTAAGGGATAAAAAAAACAACACAATACTCATAGTGAAAATATTGCAATACTTATATAGGTTATGGCTGAAATAGATATGAATACTTAACTTTTATACTGCTCATGCTGTATAGTATAGTACACTAATTTGCAAATCACAAATGTTCCCTTCATAAAAATATCTTATTGGCCAGTCTATACTTATTTATGTCTATGTTAAAACCATATATATTAATAATGTACAAGCTTATTTCCCTTATTCGATATCAAGTAAAATAATTAATTACCAATAATTAATTGACAAATTGAATATATTTGTTTATTGGTTAATGTTTTGTTAGGTACAAATAATTTTTTTCGAAATATAATCATTTTAAATTTAACTTGCCACTTGCCTATATAAGTTTTCTCACTTGCCTATACCCAATTTCCCCATCTGCCTGTATTGAATTTCTCACTTGCTTAGATACATTGTGACATTGTGAGGGCGCGGTGGCTGAGCGCTAAAGCACTTGGCTTCTGTACTGGAGGTCCCGGGTTCGAATCCTGGTGAAGACTGGGATTTTTATTTCGGGATTTTCGGGCGCCCTTGAGTCCACCCAGCTCTAATGGGTACATGACATTAGTTGGAGAAAAGTAAAGGCGGTTGGTCGTTGTGCTGACCACGTGACACCCTCGTTAACCGTAGGCCACAGAATCAGATAACCTTTACATCATCTGCCCTATAGACCACAAGGTCTGAAAGGGGAACTTTTATATACATTGTATCACTTGCCTATATTCAATTTTTCATTTGCTTGCATACATTTGATTACTTGCTTATATAAAATTTTCTCTCTTGCCTATATTCAATTTTCTCACTTGGTCTGTCTCACGTGCTTATGTACATTTGATCACGTGCCTATATAAGTTTTCTCTCTCGCCTATATTCAATTCTCTCACTTGCCTAAATTCAGTTTTCTCACTTGGCCTGTCTCACGTGTTTATCTACATTTGATCACTTGCCTATATAAGTTTTCTCTCTCGCCTATATTCAATTTTCTCACTTGCCTATATTCAATTTTCTCACTTGCCTACATTCAGTTCTCTCACAAGCCTATATACATTTGATCACGTGGCTATATAAATGTTCTCTATCACACATACCGTCCCTTCTGTATAATGGCTTGCTGGGATGTACCTCTTCCTGTGACTTCAGATGTAACACCAGCAGTACTATTATACCAATTAGGCAAAGCAATGACACCGCGTTGGCATTTCGAGGCACCATGCTACAGCTTAGCCAGTTAGGTTCAAATCTATAAAAATAAACTTCATAAAATGATGAATGCTGCTAGTAAGGTCATTAGTACTCACGGACAGTATGGACTAAAATGTAAGTATGCACTGTAGGCAATTATATACTATATGTACTGTATGCACCTATGAATTTATGCAATATGTATATATATATATATATAACTTATGTATTGTATGTACTGTTTGCACTTATGGACTGTACGCACTTATGAACTGCATGGGCGGATGTACTAAATGCAGTTATGTACTATATGCACTTATGTACTATATGTACTGTATGTATTGTATGTACTTTTGTAATGTAAAAATCGATTTGTTGCATGCACTTTAAGCACTTGTGTATTGTATGCTTTTATGTACTGTATGTATTATGTATTGTTTGTACTGTATGCACTTGTGTACTGTATGCTCTTGTGTACTGTATGCACCTATTACTTTGTGTATTTTATGGACTGGATGTACTGTATACGTTTATGAACTGTTTGCAAAAAGAAGAATCACAAGTATCGAGGAGCCGTAGAATGTCCTAGCCATATCTATCTATCTATCTATCTATCTATCTATCTATCTATCTATCTATATATATATATATATATATATCTAATATATAAAAGGAAAACAAAGGCGTATGTATGTGTGTATGTATGTATGTATGTCCCCGTATAGAAATCAAAACCGTTTCACCGATCCTGACAAAACTTGACAGAAATGTTCCTTGGGTACTAACTTAGACCTGTATGTATGAATTGTAGCCCTAAAACAAAGTTAAAACCCTCAAAAAAAATAAAGTTGCCTAACTCTATTAAACTATTGTATCTATAAATGTAGGTCACCATTTCTTCTTGATATGACCGCATCCACACTCTTTTCCATAGCGAGCTAGCGTAGTGATACAAATGAAGTTGACGTCAGAGGTCATAATACCGCGCATTATACAATAAAGGCATATTATTGAACTAATAAACTACGTACACAATACACTTTACTTTTCCATATGTGTTTTTTAAGCATTTATGCCCACAACTACCGATTCGGTTTTATTTTAAGTCTTTATTTTCAATTTATTTTTTTCTTTCAGGTTTACTTATGCGCATTTAGACCTTAACACCGTCAAAGTGAGCGTGTAGCTAGATCTAGATCTAGGTCAAAGTCAAAGTGTTTAGTCATTTACTTGGCTCAATGTGTTTAGTTATTGACTAGACTACAATTGCATTCAAGTTTTATTTTTAGATTCTTGATTTATATCTACATAAAATTAATTATTATTGATTATAAATTTATATGTTATCGCTTTTTTGTCACCCATTCATGTGTCATGCACATCGCTATGTAAACACACTATGGTTAGAGAGGCCGCGTAGTGATACGAATGAAGTTAACGTCAGGGGTCATAATATCGCGCATTATAAAAGGATATTATTGAACTAATAAACTACTTACATAATGCAATTTACTTTCCAATGTGTTTTGTTTAATCATTTAAGCTTACTGTTACCAATTTGGTTTAATTTTAAATCTTTATTTTCAATTTACTTTTTTATTTAAAATTTACTTATGCGCATTTAGACCTGATAACGACGTACGAAATGAATGAATGATGATGAAATGAATGAAATACGGCTAATGTGTCTACATCAACACGCTAAGTGTATCTAGGCAAGGCCAACGGGAGGTCACGGAGGTCACGATCTAGGTCGACAAAAGCACACACTCACAGTATTTAAAATATACTATTTATAGTCTTTTACTATAATAACTACTGTGGCATTCAAATTGTTTAGATTTTAGATCTAGAGCTACATACAATTAAACAAACAATGTTATATTAACAATTACATCCACGTCTTCGATTTGATTATAAAAGATATTTTATTGCTTTTTGTCGCTTACAGAATTCACCAAGGCAACGCGTATTGAGGTCATGAACTTTCGGCTGTAAATAAAATTAAAAAACAGATGTTAGCTTTTGACTAATAAATTGAATAAACTCTATTTTGAGTTATTTTTATATTTAGATCATTGACTATGATTGAGTTTATTCAATAATTTATGAAACGTTAACAAGACAGCGAGATCTATACTAAACTATGTATTTAATAATGGTATACAGTGTACACTTTGCAGACGACTTAGCTCTTCTTTCTCACACACAGCAGCAGATGCAGGAAAAGATAAATGTTGTTGCAGACAATTCAGCTAGAATGGGTCTTACCATAAACAGAGGGAAGAGCAAGGTATTGAAGATAATGGCATCCAACTATTTACCCACTACAGTCCAAGGTGAGGCGCTGGAAGAGGTGGAAAGCTTCACATATCTCGGCAGTATCATAGATCACCATTAAAGAACAGATGCAGATGTTAGAACCCGCATTGGTAAAGCTCGAGCAGCATTCCATCAGCTGAAGAACACCTGGCAATCTAGGGAAATAAGCACCACCACCAAGCTTAGGCTCTTTAACACCATTGTTAAGCTGATACTACTTTATGGAGCAGAGACCTGGAGAACCACCAACACCGCCATAAAAAAAATCCAGGTATTCATCAACACCTGCCTGAGGAAAATTCTTATGATCCGAAGACCAGACAAGATCTCAAATGACGAACTGTGGCAATGAACAAAACAGCAGCCCATTGAAATAGATGTCCTTCAAAGACGCTGGAGATGGATAGGTCAGAACCTTCGCAAGCCTGCATCCAACATAACAAGGCAAGTCTTAACCTGTAACCCCCCAGGAAAGAGAAAGAGAGGACGGCACAGGAATACATGGCGCTGCGATCTGGAAACAGATGCCAAGCAGATGGGCGAGACATGGGGACAGTTGGAGAGATTCGCCCAGAACCGAGATGCCTGGAGAAAGATGGTTGGTGGCCTATGCCCCAGTAGGGACCACAGGCAGAGATGACATGAGATGATGATATACAGATAGCGATAAACAATCTCTAAATTTTAAAAAAGTTAAACTCTATTAGATGACGTCGAAACAGGAAGATGCAACAACACATAAAAGCTGTATGTTAGATTCTTAGAAAACGATACAATGATCATTTGTGTTTTTTTTCTTTTTTACTGTTAAATCTCATGAAGCCAAGACGAGGATATCAAATTTAGATCCACTTAGACAAGCTGCTCTGGCATATGTGTATGTTATGTAACAGAACACAAAGTTTGACTTTTGTGTACACATCGTACGGATAGTCTGATTGACTTTATCTGTTGGGACACTTCAGCATAATATGAACCAGGCATTCGATCTGATTACTTAAACACAGTATCAAGCGAAGTTTTTACTACACTGAATAAAGTTTCTTTAACAATGGGAGAAACAGATCTGAACAGAAAGTTAAAATCACCTAACAAAATAAAAGGTTGAAATTTTCGTAGACAATCTATCTTTTTTATTACTAGATGAATCGATTTATTTTTTAAATTATCATCTTTTTTGTTCACGTCATTATTGATTATTCAAACGGACTAAATGCATGATATTTGTAGAAAGAAAAACCCGAGCAAAGCCGGGTAAAATTTAGCTAGTATATATATATATATATATATATATATATATATAACTTACTGTCTGTCTGTCTCTCTGCCTGTCTGTCTGTCTGTCTATCACTGTCTGTCTGTCTGTCTCTCTGTCTGTCTGTCTATCTATCTATCTATCTATCTATCTTTCTGTCTGTATGTCTTTTAGTTGTATGTCTATCTATCTATCTATTTATCTATCTACCTATTTATCTGTCTATCTATCAATCAATCTATCTTTGTATCTATCTATCTGTCTGGCGATCTATCTATTTATGTTTTTATGTAATCAAACTATCAATCTTATCTATCTATCTATCTATCTATCTATCTATCTATCTATCTATCTATCTATCTATCTATCTTTATGTCTATCTATCTAATCTAATCTATCACTCAATCTATCTATGACCTTTGTAAACTAACATTTTATCAATATTGTCGTCTATTCAGTCTCCCTGTTGTAACGTGTCTTTATATGAGCAGCTAAAACAATTTGTTTTCTAAAGACTCCTATAGATATGTTGCCGTATTTCCTGTATGATCAACAAACTTTACGATATTATTCAACAAATGTAATATTTTTAAAGTACTTACAAAAGTACGCATAATGAAGCATTCAAAAACAAAAGTTCACACTAATCCTTGCAAGCTGGCGTATCTAGAAATTTGAAAGAAAGAAATGAAATACGGTCACGTGGCAATGTATATGGTAAAGGAAACGATATAAGTAGTTTGTTTTAAATATTTGTAATCAATATTATGTATATAAAAAAACAACATTTTATGAAGTTGGGTTCTAAACGAAATCAGGTTGACCTACACTTTATTTTTAGATCATTGGCTTCTTTCATCACGCGACAGTATTCTTTGTCAGGTTTTAATATATATGCAAAATGAGCCTCGACTCGACTCAGTAGGCGGACATTGGAGTTACGAAGCTAAAGGGGGGGTCCAAATTTGAAAATCTCCCCGGGGCCCAACTTGAGGAGACCCTTAATTGAGTATATCCAAAATTTGTTTTTATATTAAATATTACGCCATTACCTCATGTCATTTCTTCCAATGTGAAAATGCATGGAACCCTTTATAAGTCAGGTCCCTCAAGTCCCCGAATACCTAGGTACGCCACTGTGGCCATTGGTTAACAAAGATCCCATGTTCAAACTATAGTAATGACTCATGTGATGTATGTCTACTTTTTTTATGTACTTTTAAAACGTTAGCTTAACATTAAATAACTGTAAACTTCTATCACTCGTCTCTAAACAAAATATAATCTTTCCTCTTTTTTTATCTTTTAGAAAGACAGATAGATAGATAGATAGATAGATAGATAGATAGATAGATAGA
>JADKLZ010019686.1:3953527-3968782 GCA_021533235.1 Biomphalaria straminea | reverse complement strand
CTGTGACATTTTACGTCTCGAGAGACGATCTTTTCCCCTTGCAAGCTCTTGTGTGACTAAAGAGGCCGATCCTTGATACACAGCTGCGATCGCAGGTTGGGCATATGTAGTCACCAGGCGCCGTTGCACTTTCACCTTTCTTTCTGCTTCTGTTGTGTATGGCATCTGCAATCAAAGACCCCTCCTTTATGCTCTCTCTCCATGTGGATCTATCTAGTGCCACCTCTTCCCAGTTGCTGGTGTCGATCTTAAAGATCTTAAATATATATATATATTTTAAAAAAGCTTCTAGAGAGAGTAGTTGTATCAGCCACTACAGAGTACTACAGTAATGAAACTTGTAATAGATCTAGACTATTGCATGACGCGTTGGACGTAATCATCTTCTTTTTTTTGAAGTAATTTCTGTATCTTATAAGATAAGACTAACAATAATCTTTTCCTTTGAAATACAGACGTTACTTCAAAAAAGATGATTACGTCAAGAGCAATAATATAATCTGTGCGATTAGAGATATTTTAGCAATATTTTCATGTTTTAATCTTTCTCAATTCGCTATCACATGCCTGCATCTGTTTTTAAAGAGTAGGGGGGAGAGATGGGACTACATGGGTCATCGCTTTTAAATACATTCGTAAAGAAAAAAGTTGAACAATCTTTATTCGGGCTGGAGGTCAAAAGCTTCCTCAAGCCAATACACTAACCACTGTGCCAAGGAAGTGCTTATGAAAATAATAGGTTTTATAGTCATCTAATCTAAGTTTCAAACTAAACTCTCTTCAAAGCGTAAAGGGGACTAATTCAACTTATTATATATTATCAGTCAAGTACATTTTTCTTTTCGTTGTTCGAGATACGAAATAAAATAATCAATTTACCAAAACCAATTCTTGTTTTGTCAGGTAAAAGAATTAATTGTGCAAAATTTCATCTTGTTTAGTTGATAGGTAGCATTTGTTGTAGTACTATAAAATGAGTACAAACTTTGTACCAGACAAACAGACAGACAGAGATTTGGAAACAAATACGCAAAAAGTTCTCTACAGAATGTCCACATTTGTGTGGGAAACTTGTGCCTGTAGTTATAGCTACAGCAAAAAATAACATTAAAATCTACCTCTGAATGACATCTTGTCAATGTATGCAAACATGTTCCCACCATTTGGCAAACATGAATTAATCTTAATTTAGCGTCCTTTCTGTGGCAACAATTAGTACCTCAAAGATCGCACGTCATTTCTAGGTAAGACACAAACTACACACCTATATAGAGTGTTTTAATCATTTTTATTCGTTATCACAAACTTATATTTAAAAAAAAAACATCTTGTATTCTGCATTATTGTTAATCCAGTTTATATAAGTGTGTAGATCAAAGTCTTTTCTTTACAAGATGATGGCTATGATGATAATGATTATAATGATGAGGACAATGATAATGATGGTAATAGTAAGGACGATGATATTGATGGAGATGGTGACGATACGATGATGGTGATTATGATGATAAAGACGATGACCATGACAACGCTAATGTTGTTGCTGTTGTTTATGTTGTTGTTGATGATGATGATGTTAATGATGATGATGATGATGATGATGATGGTGATAATGGTGATGAATATGGTGATGATGATGGGGAGTCTGGCATATTTGGAGTCGTCACTCCCTCCATATTATGTTGTCGCTTAAACTCCATAAATCGTTACTTTAGAATTATCTTCGCAAATAACTAATTTCATAGCAATTAGTAAGTATTGATGGCATGTCTTTGACTATCGTTCTACAGAATTGATTTTTATGGACATAAAATTTCTTGAATCCAATCCTCTCCAGATTTTGAACAACTTTTAATTCTGCCAACCTGTCGCTCCTCACGCTCGACCCTAGGTGATATTCTAAGAGCAACTGTTTGACGTTTCCCGGAAGTTCACCAGATTGGATCATTTCTGGTAGTGCCTGCCATTCCGATCCTTCTACGTCCATTTTGATGACGTCAATCGGCGAACTCTCGTGACCCAGTCTTCGGCGAATATCTCGCAAGGTTAGCATTGTCCAATTTTCTTTATTAATAAATGATTGCCCACTTATTCCTAGAGAGCCGAAATGGACTTTAGGCGACCTGTAGAGAGATAAGGCAACGTCAATATCACAATATCGTTAACGAAATGCTGAGTTTAATTGATTGATCTCATAAGTTTAAAGCGCGTGTCTCCAACCACGCGATATGGTGGCGTGACGTAATTACAAAGTGGGCTTACATCATCATCATCGGAATAAACACCATTATCATTATCATCGTCTTTATCATCATCACCACCATCATCATCATCATCTTCATGATCACCTCATCATCACCATTATCACCTAACATCATTGCCATCATCATTATCATCATCACCAGCTATATCATCATCACTATTATCTATTGTGATTCCACAATCATAATCACTATCACCATTTTTGTTGCATCTTATTTATCATCATCATCATCTCATCATCATCATCAACATCACCATCGCCATCATTACAATCATCATCATTATTATCAGAGTCTCTATCATTATCATAATCATCCTCATCATCATCGTCACCATCATTATTATTGTTATCAACCTCATCATCACCATTATTACAATCATCATCATCATCATTATAATCATCATCCACCTCTACTATAAAAAGCCTTGCTTTTGTGCGTATTTTAGGTTGCTCTTAGTCTTAAGAGCAAGTGAAGTAATTATGCAGGGACTTATGAAATATAGTCAATGAAATCGGCTACTCCAGTCCACTAAGGCGTATGACTAGGATTTGATCCAGAACAATTGAGTGAGTAGGAGACTGCCCATATGAGAAAGACTCATATGGCGGAGGCTGATATATTACAGCAGTGGTTCACAAACTTTTTCCTTAATAGAAAATTTCGCTGTGTTCAGAGCTGCGGTTGATTTTTTACAGCAATGGTTCTCGAACTTTTCCTTAAAATACTTCCCAGATTCGGAGTATTTAGCGGAACATTTTTTAGAGAAATCTATTCACGTGGTTGCCTACTAGTTAATTATTCCAGTAGCTCGTGGAACACCTATTCAGGCCTACCAGAACACTGGGGTTCCGCGGATCACAGTTTGGGAAACACTGTAATACAGACAGACACAGTATCTCCATTAGCCAAGGATGCAAGAACAAGTCAGATCTCAGTGGAACCATCAAAAATCTCTTTTTATTACAAAAATTATATCAATTCTCTCTGGTAAAAATTGTGTACACGTTATTTCTCCCACACCCATTCTGGGATCAAGCTGAAACTTCGTACAATTATTCATTGACATAGACATGAATCAATTAAAATCAAACAACCAATTAGACTATTAATCACTGGTAGTTCATTATTTTGTTTTATAGAAACAAAGGGGAACTAACACTTCAGTATTCACACATTGGGCTAGATTTGTTGGGTTTAGTCCCTCAAATAAGTGTTAACGCTATTTCTCCCTAATACATTCTCCAATCAAGTTGATATTTTAAACTATTATTTATTGTACCTAACAACGGACCCCATGATCAGCTTGCTAACTACTGTGAAAAGCTTAAAATCTATGGCCATATAACAAGATCTTCGGGGCTCGCAAAGACCTTCCTCCAGGGAACAGTACCAGGAAAAAGAAGAAGAGACAGAGAAAGCGGTGGGAAGACAACATAAAAGAATGGACGGGCCTACCCTTGAAAGAATTTCTAAAAAGGGCAAAGGATAGAGAGGAATGGAGAAAGACAGTCTACAAGTCTTGCTTAGCGCCCCAACGGTCCACAGACTAAGGGATAGGTAACAGGTAACAACACCTAAACCAATAAACAAAAATTCTCAATTAGTCAATTAACTATTCTTTACTAATTATTTTGTTTGATATTGAATTAAGAAAATAGCTTCTACATTATTGCCAGATATAGTGTAAAGGGTGAAGTTTTTCCCCTTTAGATACGTTTCTTTAAAAGTTTTTTCATATTTTGCTTCTTAAGCCTTTCGTTAAGTATTTATAAATAAAATTCTCAATGATAATTAAACTAGCCGACTTGGTTCGTGTACAATCTACAGTGTTACGTATATATGTGTCAAGATCACAGAACATATATAAAATATTTTGGCTGCATAATTGAATAACGAAAAAGAGTTCTAGGTTTACCAAGCATTTGAGGTAAACTTTTAAAAAAATTAATTTGATTTTCATTTGCTGGAGATTTCTGCGCCTTTCTAGCTCTGTTGGGCTGTTGAAATAACAATATAGCAAAATTATTGGTCGTTCCGTTAGGTAATGTTAAATGTTAAGCTATTTTTTTGTCGCTTAGCAAACACAACTTTGTCTGAATCGGAATTAAGTCCTAACCCTAACCCCTTGTAACGTAGCCATATGCTTTTGGCCTCTCAAAAAGACATTCAATATATGTTTTACTGAATTATATTTTGCAATGTAAACTAGGTTTTAATTCTGTGATTGAATTAGGTTAACTGAACATTTCAGTGTTTCTCAAACTGTGTTCCGAGGAACCTTTGTGTTCCTCGAGGGCTCGCTTATGTGTTACTTACTGTGGTGACGAGTGAGGAGTTAGGCTATGGGTCACAATAGAATTTTAAATTTAATTCCACTCAACTATGATGTGTTCATGACTTGACTATTTGTAAAAATAAATATCGAATACTTATTTTGGGGTCCCCCCTCAAGTGGGGACCCTAGCGGATTGAAATTGTTATTGTTGCTATTTTTTAAAACGTCACCAATACCCCATAGCCCAAGGATAAAATATACGTTAAAACGTTTTAATTATGTTCAAAATTAAGACT
Source organism: Biomphalaria straminea (assembly GCA_021533235.1). Lineage (NCBI taxonomy): Eukaryota > Metazoa > Mollusca > Gastropoda > Planorbidae > Biomphalaria > Biomphalaria straminea. The sequence continues at coordinate 3,963,947 of JADKLZ010019686.1, read as the reverse complement.
GCTTTTAAAGAGTGCCTACATTACCGGGTGCCTTATTTTCCGGGTTCCTTAATTTTCTTGTTCCTAAATTTTCGGGTGCCTAAATATCCGGTGCCTAATTATCCGGTGCCTAAATTTCCGGTGCCTTAATTTTCCAAAAAACCCTTCGGCCATTGAATGAAAAAAGTTATTTAGGTCTGAAATGGGTACATTCTATTTGGTTGTATAGGCGTCATGACAATGCACCAATAGGGCCACTTAACAAAAGGAGCAACTTATAGAAATGATGACACACTACCTGTCATAATGGTTCTTCCCCAGGATCATGCTGGGGTCAAATGAGAACACGTGACATCCGTACAGAGCAGCGGCCGCCTCGTCGAAAGTGAAGTCGTAGTTGATGCCGAAGGAGTAGATGATGCAGGGCTCACGTGGTCTGACGTCGGCGTCGTCACAGATCTCCCAACCGCCGTCAGATACGTCGCCCAGTCGCAGCTTCCTTCTGCACAAAGACTGTTGACATGTGAAATTCGTTGTCATTTGACCTTTATGTTATTGAATGTGACATCCTAGTCATTCGACCTATACGTCATTAATGTGACATTGAATGTGACATTCGACTCACGTTAAATTTGATGAGTCCTTTAACATGTTAAACAATTTAATACTAACAAGTTAAACAATTTTTGTAAACTTTAAAAAAAAAAGAAAAGTTCCCCTTTTAGACCTTGTTATCTCTTTTTGTGGCTTACGGTTAACAACGGTGTCATGTGGCCAGCACAACGACCAACCACCTTTACTTTTACCCAACTAATGTCAGGGATGGGAGGACTCAGAGGCGTCCGAAGATCACGGCATTAAAAAATCCCAGTCTTCACCATGATTCGAACCCCGGGCCTCGGTTCGGAAGTCAAGCGCTTTACAGCTGAGCCACCGCGCCTCTCTTTCAAAAACGTGCAATTTAATTGTCAAATCATGTGACAGTTACTTGATAAGACTTATGTCCTCCCGCGTCGTTCGGCGCATTGGTCGGCAAGCTGTCTCCACCCCTGAAGCCTCTTCCAATCTGGTGCCTAATGCTCTGATATCATGTGACATTAATTGGCAATCAACATTCTATATCATTATTTTATCCATGTCATTTAAGATTTCATGTCATTTGACACTTAATATAATTGAGCGCTTAAAGTCATTTAACAATCAATGTACTTTAATTTTGTCTATTCATTTAGCATTTGACATCTTGAAATGTTTATTGGCATTAACGTTCGATGTCACGTGAGATACAATGACATTAAGATCCATGTCATTTATCACATAATGACAATGGATTTTAAAATTCAATTGTTAACGACGAATCGCACATCTTCCAGCTTGTCATCTCATCCCTGCCTGTGGTCATAGGCCACCAAGCGAGACAAACCGTCATAGGACCTGAGTCAGTTTAGACCAGTGTTCTTCAACGGGGGCGATATCGCCCCCTTGGGGGCGATTTCAAGATTTTGGGGGGCGCTGGGAGCCAAAGGGGCGGTACGGGGGCGATTGACACAAAAGTGGGCGGTAAGGGGGCGCTGGAAACATAAGGGGCAATCGGTGGCGCAGAGAAGAAACAAAAAAAAAAAAATGAAAAACGTTTTCAACGTAGCACATTTTCTTCAAAGCGGCACTGGCGAAGTATATATAGACAAATAATCATTTTATTTTTAGAGTTCGGGAATTCCTTCTTTCAATGATTTATAAAACCAATTGCTATTTTTGTTTCTACTGCAGCAGTATTAAGCGCGTAAAACAGTTTGTAGATTGATAAATAAACAAGGTAATAAGCTTTTTAAATTATAGTTTTTTATATCTACAGTAACATAGTTATATAATAAAACAATGTTTATGCTATTTGGTTTAAGTAATTAAGCTAGCGTTAACATAAATGAGTGTAATGTTCATTTTACAGTGAAAGCATTGACAATGTCGACCAAGAAAAAAACTCGCCAGTATTCAGCAAATTATCTCTCCATGGGTTTCATAGAATCGCCTGAAGATAAACGTATTCTATTGTGTCTACTTTGCATGAAAACATTTTCCAATGAGGCGATGAAACAAAGTCGGCTTCAGGAACATATGAATGCCTTGCATCCTGACAAAAAGGATAAGCCCATTGAGTAATTCAAAACTATTCATGAGCAATTTAAAAAACACTCGACTATTCAAACAATATTTAAAAAACAAAACAGCAAAGCAGAAGACGGTTTAATGGCTTCTTACAAAATTGCAGAGTTAATTGCAAAAATCAAAAGTCACATTGTTGGTGAAAAATTGATAATCCGAGCTTTAATAGTTGTCATTTCCACAGTGATGCATCAAGATCCCAATGAGGTTTTGAAAGTATTACCGATAAGTGACACTTCGATTCAAAGACGGATTGATGAAATGGACAGTGATGTGAACAACTTTTAAGGAAACGTCAAACTAGAAAATTTTCATTGCAAATAGATGAGTCACATTGATTGATAATTCTTCATTATTACTTGGTTATGTGCGATATTTTGATAATGATTTCAGTGTTAATGAGGAGCTTATCTTTTCTGAAAAACTTACCCGTGACACAAAAGGGGAGTCTGTTTTTACCTTAGTAAAGATATTTTTTTTTGCAAATAATGAAATACCTTTGCAAAATTTAGTAGCTTGTGCAAGTAATAGAGCACCATCAATGGTTGGACGCCACAAAGGCTTCATAAATTTTATGAAAAAAAGAAAATCCAGAACTGTTTATTATTCACTGTGTGATTCACAGGCAACATCTTGTTGCTAAACATCTTAGCCCACAACTTCATTCATCTTTAAATCTGATTATAAAAACTGTAAATAAAGTAAAAACCCATGCCAAAAATGAGCGTATCTTTCAACAGCTGTGTGAAACAAATAATGAGCAACATGTTAAACTCTTATTATACACTGAGTTCGCTAGCTTTCCAAAGGGAATTGTCTTGCTCGTTTCGCTGAACTTTTCAATACAATTTTGGAATTTTTCAAGCAACAGGAAGATTTATCTGTTTGCAATGACTTGAAGAAGGTCAAAAAAGATTTATTTTACATGGCAGGGATCTATCGTAAAATGAATGAAATGAACTTGCAGCTGCAAGGAAAGAAGTTAACCCTTATCGATACAAAGCAGATTGTTGTCTCTTTTATTGAGAAATTAAATCACTTTTATCACAATATTTCCAGAAAGGAATTTTACAATCTCCCAGAACTCGCTTTGTTGACTAATGAATTACTGCCTGAGGACATTGACGTCTATGCTACTCACCTGAAAATGCTCAAGGAAGAAATGGCAACTCGCTTCCAGGATGTCATAAATTTAAAAATTGAAACATGGATGATTAATCCTTTTGAAACATCTGCCACCGATGTTCAAGTTGGTTTGTAGGAAGAAATGGTAGGGTTACTAAATGATATCACCAGTCAAATGAATTTCAAAAGAGGAGGCACAGAAGAGATGTGGCTTCAGCGATTTGTTCCTGTCAAATACCCAAAACTATGGTCAAAAATGGAATTGGTATTTTTAGCTTTTCTTACAACTTATATGGCTGAAACTGGATTTAGTGCCGTTACAAACATAATGAGTAAACAAAGAAATAGACTTGATGTAGCCACTAGAGGAGACCTACGCCTTGCTTTGACTAATTTAAAGCCTGACTTTTCTAACATTGTTAAGCTGCATGAGGCACAAGGTTCCCATTTGTTGATGCTTAGGTATGTTTTTTTTTAATTTTTATTAAATATAAGACTAAATGTAAAATTTTAATTTAAAAAAAAAGTAGTAGTGTTATAGCATTCACCCATCCATACTAGTTGCGCTACAGCCAATGGAGGGCTTTGACCTGCTTCAACACATCTCTCCATTCAGATTTCTCCTGAGCCTTTCGTCTCCACGCCCTTACCCCAAGCTGTTGCAGATCTGCCTCCACATCATCAATCAATCGCTTTCGGCGTCTGGCTTTGGGTCGCCTGCCTTTTGGTTTTCGCCTGTATAAAATTTTCTTTCCTCTGTTATCTGGCATTCTTTCAAGGTGACCTGCCCAACGTAGTCTGTTCTTTTATTTTCTGTCACTATCGGTAAGTATTCATACAATTGAAATATAACATGGTTAGTGCGTGTCCTCCACCCTGTTTCATTTTGTATAGCAGTGCAGATTTCCGCAGGAATTGTTCGTTACGAAGTATTTAGTATTTTTTTGGCTGTCTTTGTTATGGTCTGGGTTTCACTTGCATACTTGCTGCTGGTCCCGTTGCGCTTTTGTATATTATTTTCTTGGTTTTCCTTAATATTGATATTTTTAATGTAAAAAAAAAAGTTAAAGACATTCTGTTTAACTTTTTGCATGTATATCCTGTAAGCTATTTTTATTTTTTTTTACTAATAATTTAAGATTAATTAACAATATGTAAGTTACAATGCCAATATAAATCAATACATGTTCTTTTAGTACAATTTACCTTCTGATTTAAAAAAAATATTTTTTTTTACTATTATATGTCCGTTAGGGGGGGCGCTATAGATTTTTAAAAGAGAAAATATACGAAAAGGGGGCGGTGGGTTAAAAAAGGTTGAAGATCACTGGTTTAGACCAACAGCTCATCGCCAAGTCACAGGTCTGAATGACGTGGCAATGAACTATTGGTCACAGGCTACACTAGTGTTGTCAGTCATTGTTTAACCGTACTACAAAGATTTGTCGAGGACCAACCAGTTTCCTCCATGCGTCTCTGTTCTGGGGGTGAGTTTCACCAATTGTCACCAAGTCTTGCGTATCTGTTCGGTATCAGCTTAGTTAAACACATATTCGTAAAGTACACACACACACACACGCGAAAATATACAAACACACACATAAATATCCTTACATCAGTAAATTGAATCTCTCATAACATAATTACCACGCCACCTATATCAAAACTCAGTTTAATTCAATGCTAATTTATTTCTTTAAACCGTCGCATTAATCAGCTTGCAAGTCCATTGGCTTTGCCATTATCTACTTAAATACTGTAACCACAGACAAAAACACATTGTGCACATTCACTCTTTAATCTAGTCGTGCATGTAAAATGTTTGTTTTGTAAAATGTTTTACATGTTTCGGAATTCCTTCAGAGTTGAAGATAGTTATTTCCTAGTCCAAACCTCCCGCAGGACGACGGGGGATGGGAGCGGGCAGGGTTTGAACCCGGGACCATCGGTAAATCGATACGACAGTCCAGCGTGCAAACCGCTCGACCAGGCAACCAGGCATGTAAAGTAGGGATCCCCCTTTCAGACCTTGTAGGGTAGATGGTGTGAAAGTCATCAGTTTCTGTGCACCAATGTTAACGAGGGTGACATGTGGTCAGCACAACGTCACACTACCTTCACTTTTCCCCAACTTATGTCAGGTACCCATTTAAGTTGGGTGACGTCAGGGGCGCCCTAGAAAATACCTTAATTCTTTACCAGGATTCGAACGCGGAACCCTTTGGTATTTGATATTTTGTTGTTGTTGTTTTTTTTTTGGCACATCGGCACAGTTTAGGGCAATAGGCCATATCGTGCCAACCATCAACCACCAGGAGGCACTGTGGTCGAATGGTTAAGCGCTTGGCTTCCTAACCTAAGGTCCTGGGTTTGAATCTCGGTGAAAACTGGGATTTTTAATTTTGAGATTTTTAGGGCGCTCCTGAGTCCACCCAACTATTATGGATACCTATTGGGGAAAGTAAAGGCGGTTGGTCGTTGTGCTGGCCACATGACACCCTGCTCGTTAACTGTTGGCCAAAAAAAAAACAGATGACCTTAACATCATCTGCCCCATAGATCGCAAGGTCTGAAGGGATCACTTTATCAGCCATCACGCAGCTAATCCCAGACAGTAGCGGCACTTACTGTTCCTTTCTAGACGTCAGCTGTGCGGGTCTGTTTGCTACATCATTCCAACCAATGCTGATTCGAAGCTTTTATCTCATTTCTATGGACTGACCCATTGTCGTTACGCGAACTTATAAAGACCAACAATAGAACTGTTTTAGACTAGCATTACCCACCGGCTACGCCCTCTGATTTGTTCTCAGGCTACATTTTATGTGTGCCTGAAACTCCCCCTCCTATCTTCTTTAGCCCTTCCAATGAAACCGCGAATTTTGCGATTGAAAGAGGGCTTATGTAAACTACAATCGAATGCGCTTACATAATATCCTTATATTCAAGATACAATTTATATTTAAGCTTCGGTTGGGTAATGTCTTTTAGATATAAGATAATGTGTAAAATTATATAAAATTATACAAATGCTTAATTAAATAAGCTATTGTGTAAAACTATATATATATATATATATATATATATATATATATATATATATATGAAATACACCTAAAATGTTATGCATAGCCCACGTGCATATGAGATGTTATGTATTGACCCATATCCACCACAAATGTTACGCATTACCTACAACTTACATTAATGTTGTCTAAGTTGCTGTGCAGTGTAACCAACAGCGTCTCGTTACTCAAAGAGTCCAAGTCTAGACCCACCAGGCTGTCGACAATCCCATTTTCTCGAAGGCTCTTTAGAGGACCTGAAATAAGTACATATTAATGATAATAATAAAGAATGATGAACAGTGCCGCCTAGTTGAGATAATAATAATAATAATAGCCTTGTCTTCGAGTCCGAAGATTAGTGAGGAATATAGTGTTTCCCGTGGCTTTGCAGTCCCAGCTGCTCTCTTCTATGTCAGCCAAGGAAAGTTGACGCCTAAGCTGGTCTTTGAGATACTAAACAGATAAATACGAAAACTTAATAACATACTCTGTTTGTCAAATATTTATATTAGACTTGAAGGAGATACTGCATTGCATCTCATGTCATTCATAAGATAATTTTTTATTGATAGTATAAGATACAAATTCAGTTTGACTACTGTACAAAAACAATATAGATGAAAAATTCGAACAACATTCACACACAAACACATACACATTCACAACCAACGCTTTATGAATTTGACTTCTTTGTACTTCTCTGATCTTGTAACTCTCTGACCGAAAGTGGGATGAAAGTTTTTTTTTTATCTGTCAGTTCTAGCCCTAATGGAAAGAAGACGACCACTTCTTTAAGATCTTATGTAACAGTGGTTTAATGGGTGCAGGTTGTCTTTCATAATCGTGAGTGTTTTGGAAAGGCATCTTTCATAAAAAAGCTCTTCAAGAGATGTTAGCTGCATTGGAGTGATATACAAACAATGCTTTTTTAATTAGTCTATTTAGTCCTTGTGCTAGTGAAGTATTACAGTACAAGCAGGTGATGGCAAAGTTAATAAGACTGCTGATGGTTGCTGTGTAGATGAGTTTGATAATCGTTTTGTCTATGTTAAATTTTCTTAGCTTTCAGAGATAGAAGAGTCGCTGGTGAATTTTCGTGTAAAGGTTTCGCCTGGTTTGGCAATCCAAGCACTAAGAATAAAAATAAACTCCAGAGAATCCTAAATGCTGCTGGTAAAGTCATGGGCAGCTGTTTAAGACAAACATCCTTACAAAATCTAAAAAAATTCTAGAAATAAAAAAATCACCCTTTGGGTCAGGATTTTCTTTATTTTACCATCTCGAAAGAGATACAAGACACCAATAGAAAAGACAAACAGACACAAAATCTCTTTTGTTCCTCTGGCAATCAGATCATTAAATAGAAACATCTAATGTAAACTGTTCACGTGTAATATGTGAGTGAGTCTGGTGTGAATGTACATTTTGTTTTTGTAAATAATGTTTTTGTTTTGGTATAATGCACACATTGTAAGACAAAGTTCATTACGGACAATACAGATTATTATTATTATTATTATTATTATGATAAAAGAACGAGTATTCTTTCTCTGGCGCAGCCAGGGTCGAGTTTCGTTAAAGGGAAACAAAATTCATTGTAGTCCCTTTATCAGTTTCCACTGAGGAATTTTCTGGTGATGTGGCAGGTCTGCAGCAGTACCGCCCTCTGACAGGCAACGAGAATGTTCCTGGGAATGCCAAGGGCCTTGAAGGTATCTGTGAGGTCAGTTGTTATTATCCCCTCGGTTGATACAACAATGGGGTATATTTTTGTTTTAGAATTATTATTATTATTATTATGTTAGAAAAGAACGAGTATTCTTTCTCTGGCGGAGCCAGGGTCGAGTTTCGTTAAAGGGAGACAAAATACATCGTATTCCCTTTATCAGTTTCCACTGAGGAATTTTCTGGTGATGTGGCAGGTCTGCAGCAGTACCGCCCTCTGACAGGCAACGAGAATGTTCCTAGGAATGCCCAGAGCCTTGAAGGTATCTGTGAGGTCAGTTAATATTATCCCCTCGGTTGATATGACAATGGGGTATATTGTTATTTTAGATAACTTCCATAAACGCTTAATCTCCAAGCCTAGGTTCACATACTTTCGCTGTTTTTCAAGCTCAGTTTTTCTTACGTTATGAGATAGTGGTACGGCAATGTCAATCATGACAGCAGCTTTTTCTTTTTTATCGATAAGCAACAGATCAGGGCGATTAAAATCTACAGTTTTGTCGGTCAAAATAGGCCTATCCCAGTACAGCAGGTGATCAGTAGACTCGAGAACCTCTTGTGGTGAGTATTTGTAATAAGGAGGAGTATCCTTCCCGATCAAATTGTGCGTCAAAGCCAAGTGCTGGTGTATTAGCTTTGCAACTTGGTTATGGCGACCTAGGTAAGCAGATTCCGATAGTGCAGGACATCCTGCCATAATGTGTTCAATCGACTCACCCGCATTTCCACATTTTCGGCATTTGTCGACAACATTAAGTTTTAAGATATGCTTTTCGTAATTTTTTGTCCTAATTACTCTGTCTTGTATAGCTGTAACAAAACCTTCTGTTTCAGGATAGAGATGGCCTGCCTTGAGCCATGCTAAGGAAGCAGCCTTGTCGATGTTGTCCCCATGTAATAAAGCCGGGAATTTCCCATGGAGTGTTTTTTCTTCCCATTGGCGAATCTCATGGCCTACGTCGTCCAGGCCGAGATTAACATCTATAGTGTGTAGGTTCAGGGGGGTTGCATCGGAGTCGTATTTCCGTAGGAAGGTAACTAGTTCGTTGTTGGAGGCATGCAGTTTTTAGCGTATTTTTGAAACTTGCGTCTTACACAGTTTGAAGATGTTCTGCAATCCACGGCCTCCATCTTTCCTGGGTAGGTATAACCTTATGGTGGAGGACTTGGGATGCAAGCATCGAAATTTGGTTAACAATTTCCTCGTCAGCCTGTCAATGTCATGTAGGTCGGTATCAGTCCATTTGATGACGGTGAATGTGTAAAGGAGCACTGGGACGGCCCAGCTATTTATTGCACTGATAAGGTTACTGCCAGACAGTTTGGTGTTCAGGATCTTATTAAGCCTTTGCCTATATTTATCAAGGAAGTCCTCTTTTAATTTTTTATGGTTTATCTTGGCATTCTGATTTATTCCAAGATATTTATAAAGAGATGCATAGTTTAACTCCTCGATGCCTTCAAATGCAATGTTGGTGTTCGCTGCCTTGCCCTTTTTGATGCTTATGATGCCACATTTGTCCAGGCCAAAAGACATACAGATATCGTCACTGAAGCATTTCACCGTTTTGATTAACTTGTGTAATTTTGTCTCGGTTTCTGCATATAGCTTTAAATCATCCATGTATAATAAATGGGACACATATTTATTATTATTATTATTATTATTATTATTATTATTATTATTATTATTACTATTATATATATGTAATCAATAAAGGGAAAATGGATATTTTTTCTCTTAACATTTTATTTGTACACATTTTCAATACATTTTTGTTCCAGAGCAATTTCATTTCTACAATTTTTGTTTCTACACAATTAGTTTCTACACATTTTGTTTGTAAACAATTTGTTTCTACATTTTTTGTTTCTACATATTTTGTTTCTACACAATTAGTTTCTACACAATTAGTTTCTACACATTTTGTTTCTACACAATTAGTTTCTACACATTTTGTTTCTACACAATTAGTTTCTACACATTTAGTTTCTACACAAATTGTTTCTACATATTTTGTTTCTACACAATTAGTTTCTACACAACTAGTTTCTACACATTTTGTTTCTACACAATTAATTTCTACACATTTTGTTTCTACATATTTTGTTTGTACAAATTTTGTTTCTACACATTTTTTTGTACATATTTTGTTCTACACATTTTGTTTCTACACATTTCGTTTGTACATATTTTGTTTGTACATATTTTGTTTGTACACATTTTGTTTCTACACATTTTGTTTGTACATATTTTGTTTGTACATATTTTGTTTCTTCACATTTTGTTTCTACACATTTTTTGTACATATTTTGTTTCTACACATTTTGTTTCTACACATTTTGTTTCTACACAT
>JADKLZ010019686.1:3870599-3893386 GCA_021533235.1 Biomphalaria straminea | reverse complement strand
GATAGATAGATAGATAGATAGATAGATAGATAGATAGATAGATAGATAGATAGATAGATAGATAGATAGATAGATAGAGTTTAAGCCTGCTTTTAATAAATTCTACTGTTCCGACATCGTCTCAGTATTACATTGTTACTTTCACACTGACTCACAATTTATGGGAGTTGTCAAGGGTTATGCCAAGAGACAATAGGCTCCATAGTTTATAGCTAGATCTAGGTTTTTCTTTTTCTGATAAATATAGATATGTCACATTGATCTTGATGCGAGTTCTTGGCTTATGTTTGGTCTAGACGGAAAGGGGGAGTAGCTAAAATTAGAACAGGGTCAAGGCTGTCGACACACATTAGCCTACATCTTATAAATGTTTCGTCTTTTTCTTGTCTTACTTATGAAAATTATTAGCACCGACCAGCTCTAAATGTGGTTTAACCTAGATATTGTAATTTAGTATCTACGGTCATATGTTAATGAGGGTATCACGTGATCAGTATTAGCCATATTTCATTGGTGGGTATGACTGGAAAAAGGGTGTGCACGTTTATTACAACAAATGAAAACAAAAAAAAAAGCCAAAGGGAAGCAAATGTGTATTGGAATATGTACTTACATTTATGCCCCCTTAGATGTTTAAAACCCGAGAATCGGTAATGAAATTATTATGAAATTTAACATTATCAATAGGCCTATGTTTTTACAAAATATTAAAATAAGTCTAGTCTATCTGTGGTATTTTACGTCTCCAGAGATGATCTCTATCGTTTGTAACATCCTTGAGGCACAGCTGCGGTTACAGGTTGGATATATATTTAATTAAAAGGTGCCGTTGAAATTTGACCATTCTATCAATTTCTGTTGTTTATGGTATCTGCAATCCAGGACATTTCCTTTATTCCCGCTCTCCATATGAATCTATCCAGTGCCACTTTTTTCCAGCTGTTAGTGTCGATTTTAAAAAGCTTCATGGCGCGTTTGTATACAGACATGGAATTAACTCTCCACTGCTGGAGGAAAGAGTTGGCGGTTATAGTTGAATGTAGCAAAAGAAAATGAGTGAAAAAGAGAGAGAGAGAGAGAGAGAGAGAGAGAGAGAGAGAGAGACGTAAAACATAATGTATGTGTGTATGTTTAAGCTTGGCAACCTCTGTCATGGCCAAACTGTGGAAAATCTCAAAGAGTAACATCAGCTTCCAAGTAAAATTAATTAAAATTGTTTTCTTTGTTAGTGCTCTCTGTACGTCCATATGGTTGTGAAAGCTTTATACTGAAAGTTGAAGCTAAAAGAAAAGACCTTTGAGAATGATGTGAGAAGTCTTGTCTTCAGGGGAGGCCTGGGTGTCAAAATCGGCCCAGGCATTTCTATACAGTACAGCCCATAGATTGTATATCATATGATGGGTCTTCAATTATAGGTCTATCTGTTCTCAAAATCATTATAAGTTATTTTTTTTTATAATATATCGATAACTGTATGAATGATCTATATCTTTGTGAGAGATATAGGCCTAATGTTGCTTTTTAATCGCTATGTTTGTAGGCCCTAAAAAGATGAAGCCTACTAATAGCACTATCAACGGATGTTGGCTATTACATTATTTTTGAATATGTGTTATATCAAATTAGTATTACATTGTAGTCTGTACAATAAGTATTTAACAAAACGCTCATATCGCCCTTTATATATAAGAATATTATACAACTTGTAACAATTTAATGGTTGAGGCTCTTTAGGCCCATTTGAGTACCGGTCAACCGGGCATTAGCCCAAATGCCCATATAGCCAGTCCGCCCCTGCTTGTCTTGTAGCTATTGATGCCTGTCTAACTTCGATAGATTACTCTGGAGATGTCTGAGTTTCTTGTGTGGGTGTGTTCAATACAACTAGCTAACAAGATCTTAGACTCACACAAACATAACAAATGAAGAAGGCTTAAGTCCAAACTGTTAGATGGTGTAATATTGGACATACGAAACAGTCGAGTCTCTGTCTATAAATGATGTTCGTCCATCGTGATTCGATGATGACCACTTTGTCATCCAGTGGGCTGTGGGCTTTGCACTGGGGCTTTGTGCCTCCTCATGTGGCTGGTGAGACCTATGCGAGCCCGGAATGTTCGGCCGCACTCTGGGCAGGTAATTCCAGCTGGAGCTAGTGTCGTTTGCCTTGCTTTCCTTCTCTGGCGTTTTTCTTTCGCAAGCGTTGTTCTTTTTTCCTCAGCAACCTGTGCGCCGGATCTCACAGCGCGGCGCCATGAAGCTCTGTCATGTGCCTCTGTCTCCCAGGTGCCTGGGTCAATGTTGAACTCCTTTAGAGAAGCTTTGAGGGTGTCTTTGTAGCGCTATAAATAAATACGTGTTATCCCTAAGATATCCTATCACCAACTGAATTTGTTTGCATATGTAGTCACTAACCCAAGTCGTGACGTCACTATGTCGCGTACAAAGTCCGTCAACTATGGTGCGTCTGTAATAGTCTGTATACAAACTACTAATAAAGTGTCTGAGTGTAACTATTGCAGAAAATGTTACAGTAAAATGCTGGGAATCAGATGCAAGGAAAAGAAGACAAATGAGTTTGCAATTTTATAAGTCAACTCTATCGCTGGCAAAAACAAAAAGGAAGAACTCAATACTGTGATGACGAAAGCTGAGCTGGTTAGGTCGTATTGTAAGACATATCACTCTTATCAAAAGTCATTCTCCAAGATACAGTGGAGGGTGCACGAAGAAAGGTCGTCCAAAGAATAGCTGGCTGGATATCGTAAAAGAATGGACGAGCCTCTCTCTTGATATCCTGTTAAGAACAGCTGCTAAAAATGGAGGGATTTGTTTACGCTTACTGTCACAGCACCGCTACGACAAAAATCAATGGGATAGATGTAAAGTTCCCTTTCCAGACTCTGTGATCATCTGTTTCTGTGGCCACGGTTAACGAGGGTGTCATATGGCCAACACAACGAGCAACCGCTTTAACTTTTCCGCAAACTAATGTCAGGTACCCATTAGAGCTGACTTGATTCAGAGGCGCAGAAGGATTCAGAAAATAAACCATGATTCGAACCCGATACATACGGTTTGGAAGCCAAGCGCTTTATCGCTCAGCCACCTCGCATCAAGGGACAGATGACATGCATATTTTTATCTCTGTATGTACATCGTTGTAGTGTTAGTCTGTCAACGGTCACAGCTAATATTGATCAGACAGTGAGACACGCTCGAGCTGATCTATTTTTTTTTCACGCTACTGGATGAGCGAACTATATCACCACCTATTCACCATGTTCTAGATTCTATTAAGTCCAAAGACTATTTACACATAAAACTTGTGAATAAATAGCATCCCTGAGACGCCCACTTTGATCTATTTATAGACGGAGGCAGAAGAAATCAACCAAGTCTTTGTTTGAAACAACAACAGATGTGAACATACCATGCGTTGGCGATTTTTTGCTCTATTATATCAGTTTTATAATATAAAAAAAATAGTTTCTGGTTTTTCTGGGTTTTGTAATAAAATACTAGGATATTCGTAGTATGAAATCTTATTTGGTGTTGCATGTAAATTTATATCAGTGGAAGGAGTATTTAGTGTGGTGTTCTCTGAAAAGGTTTTAATATACTTGGTGATCTATTCAACAAACTTTGATGTAATGGCATGATCTACAAACTCTGATGTCATCTTAACTTCTACAAACTCTGATGTCATCTTAACTTCTACAAACTTTGATGTCATCTTAACTTCTACAAACTCTGATCTCATCTTAACTTCTACAAACTCTGATGTCATCTTAACTTCTACAAGCTCTGATGTCATCTTAACTTCTATAAATTCTGATGTCATCTTAACTTCTACAAACTCTGATGTCATCTTAACTTCTACAAACTCGGATGTCCTCACAATTTTTACAAACTCTGATGTCATCTTAACTTCTACAAACTCGGATGTCCTCACAATTTTTACAAACTCTGATGTCATCACAACTTCCACAAACTTTTTAATGGCACGATCTACAAACTTCATGATATCTCGAACAGTGTAAGGCTTCAATTGTTGCCATATTTACCCAAAACTACGACCCGCGGGCCATATCCAGCCTTTTTCGCTGCTATCCAACACCCATGAACATCTTTCCCATTCCGCAGCTTCCATTAGACTTGACTATTGTTTAACTGTAATTTGGCCCAGGTGTTAGAAATATATATTGTCCCCGTGCAGGAACTTCTCAACTACTTTTATATTCAATGACCCCTCTCTAGTCTCCAAAAGTAAAGACGCCAAAGTTTAAAGTATACCAAATGCAAACACATAAAAATACGTTGTATCTGACTATTCTGACCCAGCCTGTGACTCAATGAATTTCTGCAAGGAGACTGCTATATTCATGTCTTTATGATACGCTATTCCCACCTATTGTTTATCAACATCAATCCTTATCTCTCAAGGATGCAACTGTATGAAAATGTAGGTCAAACACACAACACCTTCGTTTTTCGATGCGCATTTTATAACATAAAGTAACTCGGGAAAGACTAAGAAGAAAATTAGTATTTTTAAGTTATTTCCCTTAACCTTATTAAATCTAGCAATAAAGTAATGTTTTGCTATCATATCGTTTTGGTCATATTGTAAGACATGACACTCTGTCAGAAGTCATTCTTCAAGGTACAGTGGAGGGAGCATGAAGAAACGGTCGTCCAAAGAAAAGCTGGCTCTAGTTTGACAGTTATAATTTTATAAGTAAAAAAAAAAATTGTTAAAATGTAAATTTGGCTTGAGTAGCCCTACTAGACCGACTAGACTTGGATCTATAGCTTACATTGGTTTTGAAAGGACTATCGCGTTATGGAATTTCCAAATGTAAGGTGTTATTGATTATAAATTAATGTTCATGTTCTAGATTTAAATTCTTAGATCTATATCATTGAAATTATTAAAGTTATTTATTTATTTTTAAAAAATGCATTTTTTTATGTTTTTCTTTTCAATATAAATTAATTTTATAATAATTTTATAATAATTTTATAATAATTTAATGTATAGAGCTCTGTTAACAAACAAATTGCAGGCTCATTGCGCTGTGATAACATTACAAACATAAACACGAGAGCTAAAATGACAAACTATTCTAAAAAGGTTTAAAGAGATAGGTCTTAATGTTCTTCTTGAAAGTAGTGTAGCATGTTGTCTGTCTAAGATCAATGGGGAGTGAGCTCCAAACCTTTGGTCCGTGCAATAAAAAAGCCGCAAACCGTAACTTTTGAGGGAGAAACGTGGCACCACTAGAAGCAATGAGTCCATTGAGCGCAGAGCTCTCTGAGGGACATATGGAGTGATCAGTTCGCTAAAGTACAAGGGAATTTCTTTATTGTGGATGCACTGATGACAAAGTGTGTGACCTTGTAGTCGATTCTCGCTTCCACAGGAAACCAATGGAGTGCGCGAAAGAGGGTAGTAGTAGAATCTAGACTATGTTTTTCTTAAAACTATTCGTGCGGCATTGTTCTGAATTCGTTGCAGGTTGGCTATTTTGTCATCAGGTATACCTGCTAACAGGGTGCTGCACTTCACTTCACTCTGTCTGTCTGGAAAAAAGTTTGTTCACGTGATCTCTCTCACATCAACTCTTGGATAAAGCTGAAATTTTGCACAACTATTTCTTTTACCTGACTACACGAGAATCAATCAACAAGATTAACCAACTAGTTGATTAATGATTAGTGATAATTGGTAATAATTGTAGTCTTGACTACAATTGATAACCTCAGCGTAGCTACTGTACAATAACAATATAGACTTACGATATAGAGGCACATAAGAACAACATTCACACATGAAAGAACAAATACACACTCATAACCAGCGCTAAGAAATATGCACATCTCGATGATGACAAAGTTAATTTATAATGTTGGTCATCCAGGGTCTATTGTTACTGAATGTTTTTAATTTTCTTCTTTCATTTAATACTGTTTTCACAGAACTGGAAGTATGAATTAACTAACAGTTGATAATTCTCTCCTTATTGACGATGCCAACGTTGATTTGACCCCATTAAACTAAATTTATTTTTGAAGTTATAAAGTTTTAATTTGTGTTATGTAGAAAAAGCATGCTCTCTTACAACTCAATGCCAAAAAAAAAAAAACATTTTCTGATAACAAACAAAATAGGTATCGAAGTTTAATCTGAACAGGATAGTGAAATTACGGAGAGAATGCAGGAGCGTCCATAGCAGTGCGAGGGGCCCCGGGCAAGTTTCATGTGCGGGGCCCTGAGCCGTAAGGATAACTATATGTACCGTACCACCTTACGCTAACCGGCTAATCCGTCTCTAACGCTATTAACAATTACAAGACAGTATTTTCGCCTCAACGCTGTGGGCCTTCCTTATTTTTGTTACAATACATAGAACATTGCGGGGGGCCTGGGGCGGCTGTCCCACTTGCTACCCCCTAAGGCCGCTACTGAGAGAAAGAGTTAAATATCTCAACTTCGGACCCTACATAACTCTTGCCAAGTGTAGCATAACTATTCTTTAAGAATATATAAATAAAGCCCATAGTCTTATATATTTTATATCTAGACTATATGGGTATGTGAATCGATCAGTCGCGGATAAGAATATATACCGGTTTCCAGTTTAGTATAATATATAAGTCTATGATAAAACCATAGCTATTAGAATAAAGGGTTTAAGAATATTAAACTAGGCATATTCTAATTATGTCATTTGTTTCTGCGCGACTCTATGATTTTGTTTGTGATTAATTCACTACAGTATATGATTACGTCATTTCATTATGTCTTCGAGTCTTAAAATTTTGTAGAATTCAGAATAAGGTGTTAGAGATTACTATACTATTGATGTGATAACAAAGTGTTCGTTCTGTATTTATGTAGAAAAGCCACTTTCTTTCCTAACAACTTTACTAAGTCACATCTTAGATATACTTGATGTCAGAAGTGTGGTTCAGTGGTAGCCATCCTCACACGGCGCCCCTCTGGCGTTTTCAATGAGGTGCGGTTCTCCACGTGAAGGAAAGGATCGGACTCACGACTTCATACGGTACAGCCCTAGAGGGATTTTCGTTGAAGGGTTGGGTTGGGACCGGCACGATCAACAGTATTTGTCACAGCTATCCCTCCCCTTCTTCTGTGCGCTCCTATCCCATAGTAAACCACTAATATCCAGCGGGTATGCTAGTATACTAATGACTTAAGACTTAGTCATATTGTGGGCTACTTTTCCATTTTCGAAAACGGTCTTCATTAGCTTCCCATTTATCTTTATAGTTTTACCAACGGTCATTCGAGGACAGGTGCATCCACTGCCCAGAGCTAAATGGGCCTGCATGCGTATGGTTCATTTATTTGATTGATTGATTTGATTCATTTACGTAGCTACGAAAAAAAAAACAACTTAAAATGGGAAGATGAAAACGGGAAGTCACGCTTCTTAGATGCGGCAATCAAGGGAGGAAACTATCACAGGTGATGTCGTGTCCATAAATTTGGATGTTTGATTTTTGAGTTGCTTTGAATTTACAGAATGTCTGTAAAATCTCTACACGTAAGGAATAGTTCATTGCAGTATGGATTTATTGCATTGAGTAATATATATATTGTTGCGTAGTGCCCGTTTTGTTTGGGAAATGGTGTAGATCATATTGAAGATGTTATTAGAATTTAAATAGGTAGCGAGAATAAAGCATAATCACATTCTCAAAAAATCCAATTATTCACATGTGTCTTGACTTAACGGACTCCATGTATTTAATTTAAGAACTTTAACTTTTTTGAGGGAGTGGGGAGGGGAGAAATTATGATAAACAAGAGAAAAGATATATAAAAAAAAAATGAATGGATTAGACCAGCTGATCTTTTGAAGATTCGTTAGAAACAACATTGTATTGACGCAGAAGCGAGAAGCTGTTTAAGAGTCAGCAATGGAACCCTAACTTTTATACCAAAGAACGAATAAAAGTAGATTTTAAGATTCAAACGTTTCTTAGTTTTTCAAGTGTAATTAATGCAAATACTTGCTAGTACCTTCTCATTAATGGGGTAATCATTTAAAAACTTCTCAAAGAAAGGAAACAAATATTTAGAGATATTACTAACATTAAAGTGTGAAAGACATATCCAATCTGTACAGATTCTGTTGATTTCTGGCCTTTTTGTTTCTATAATTTGTTTATGCCCGTTGCTAAAATAAATTCCGATAAGTAAACCTCATTTTCCTATACCATTACAGCACTGAACGGGTGGCCTGAATCAGCCAGGAAAATCAATGACTTGGCAGAGTTGAGGTCTCATATTAATTAACAATCATGACTAGACTAAAACAAGAAACTCAAACATGTTCTGAGTAATCTGTCGAAGTCAGGCAGCCATCGTACGACTACAAGACCAATGGCCTATCTCCGCTTAGACACTTAGAGTATAGAGACACACCATAGCTGACGGTCTATGAATGCGATATTCAATGACGTCATGCATTAGTGAGTTTTAGTTTATTTATGTCATTATTAATCAGAGACTCGACTGAGGACTTTATGCATTAAAGCTCATTAAAGTATCTAACGGGCTAGACATCTAATATATCTAGGTCCTGTCCATAAGTAGTTTTAAACACATCTAATTCGCCCGTACAAGAAACTTAAACATTTTCTGAGTAATCTGTAGAAGTCAGACATCCATCATACAACTACAAGATCAAGGCATATCACAGTACGCTTGCGATGTAATAATCACTTTTGAGAGTACGTCTGTAATTAATAATTAATTAATAAGAAAATTTTGGAATGTCTTTCTTATATTATACTTGCGTTCACACTTATGTGACTTTTTTTCTTCAAAAGTTCCTTATAAATATCTACCAGCACAAAGTATGCCTGTCATTGATATATTAAGGCACACTCCTTTTTGATTTTATCTTGTGATATCAGAATGGACCTCATTCACCAATCGTAAATGAAAAAATTTAGCCAAGTCATAATATTGATAAAACAATGGAAAAAAAACGTATCACGTGACAGCCTTTATGGATTACATAATTTATAGGTCCTATGTCCATTGTCTCCTTATGTTCTTCCCCCCCCCCCCGATTTGCTATGTGCATTTGTGTGTAAGTATGTGTGTGAATGTTATGTTAAGAGTGTTTTATATGTTGTCCTTCTTAAAGAGTTCACGATCATCTCGACAATGTCACGGACGCTAAAATTGTTGCCAACTTAGTCAAAGAAATGTCAATGCTTGGTGGTTGAGTCTCGAATCAAATCTTCTTTATTACCGTTAACAAGTTGCCTTTTCTGTTTTTCAATAAGTTTATGTCCTAGACTGAAATTCTTCATTTCAACATTATTTTGAGATACAAACGGAAGTGCTTAGAACATTTGATTCTGTACTGCTAAAAACTATATAAAAATTATCATTTCCTTTTTAAGAATAAAAAAAAAACCTAGCCTATCAACACATCCTTTAGTCTCTTACCGGAAACACTAAAAAATCTCGCTATTTATAATTTTCCAGGCCATTAATGAAAATATCTAATTAGTGCTAGTCATTGTATTGCGCGTTAATCTTTTAGTCTTAGTTTTTTCTTTCTGACATTGCAATCTATAGGCCAGATAATATACAGATAATCTGCTTCTTTGGCCCACGGTGAACGAGGGTGTCGTGTGGTCAGCACAAACACCAACCGCCTTTACTTTTCCCTAACTAATCCAGGTACTCATTAGAGATGAGTGGACTGTGGGGGGGGGCTTAAAGATCCAGAAATTAAAAATATCATTCTTCATCGAGATTCGAACCCAGGACCCTAGCTTTGAAAGCCAAGCGCTTTATCACTCAGCCTATTCTACCTACTGAAAACAACAACAACACATAAAAACAAACAGCTACACTTTTCAAATCACATTTTATTAGCCACTTCTATGTATATTTCGTGACTTGATGTTCCATGGCATTATGTGACGTCAACCTTCAACACAGCAAATTTGTCATTCATTCCACTTCCTCTTTACTGATGTAATGGCTCTTTGTATAAAGTGTCTCTAAGTTTGTATTTATGAAAAATTTCGTTGTTTTTTTCTTTTGTCTTTTGTTGTTGTTGTTTCTTGTTTAATAATAACCGCCAAGCCCAAGACCAGCTCCGGCTCCGTAGTTACCGTATCCTCCGTAGTTACCTCCGGCTCCGAAACCGTTGGCGGCTCCGAGGTTTCCGTAAGCTCCAAGACCGGAACCGTAAGCACCAGATCCACCTCCGTACCCAGCACCTCCGTTGAATCCTCCGAGGTTGGCGTAACCGCCTCCGCCGTTGGCGTATCCGCCTGAGGAGTAGCCAGATGTGCTTGAGCTAGAGCTGCTCTTGAATCCGCTGGAGTGGCCTCCCATTTTACCACCTCCGTAGCCGGCAGCTCCTCCGAATCCGTTAGCGCCTCCGTAACCGCCTCCGTAACCTCCTGCTCCGTAGTTTCCGGCGCCGAGCCCGTAACCAGAATTTAGGCCGTTGTAGCCTCCAGCTCCGTAACCTGCGCCAAGGCCGTAACCAGCACCAACACCGTAACCACTTCCAAGACCTCCACCAAGGCCGTATCCTAGACCTCCACCATATCCCAAACCACCGCCGTATCCTAATCCAGCGCCATATCCTAGACCGCCTCCGTATCCTAGACCACCACCGTATCCTAGACCAGCGCCATATCCTAGACCGCCTCCATATCCCAAGCCACCTCCAAGACCACCGCCGTATCCAAGACCAGCGCCGTATCCAAGACCACCGCCGTAACCTCCAAGGCCTCCGTTGGCCAATGAGCTTGCGATGGAGCACGCAAGGAGAAGAACAATTTTGGAAGCCATCTTGTAATTTGTTAACCTGGAAAAAATAATACGAAATAAAACATACATTGAATACACTAAACGTCAATCACTGTAGTGTTTTTTGTTTACACATATATTACAAATGTTATATCAACTTACTCTGTCAGTTTGTCTGTCTGGGTAAAAAGTGTGTACACGTTACTCTTCCCACACCCATTCTCGGATTAAGTTGACACTTGGCAGAAATATTAATTTGCATAGACAAGACATGATTCAAGTTTTCAAAAATGTCTTGAACGCTATGTTTAAAGATGATTATTTCAATCTAAATGGGATGTGTGGCCAAAAGGATTGGCTGGCTATTAAGGGGCTTGTAGTTCGACTCCGGCAGAAGCAGAGCTGTATTTACAAACTGCCTAATGTCAGCACAGAAAACCTCCCTACCTCAACTGGCCCACCAATGAGATTGGACAATAGTGCTCTAAATATTCTGCAAGCATGTAAGTTGAGCTGTTTAAAAGCTATTTGAATGTTACTAAATGTAACTAAATACCTCAAGCGAAATTTGATTCTACACTTTCTGTGGTAATAGTTCGGTTAATTGAAATATTGAAATATTTGGCTCTTCATTACTCTCTAATTCTGTAACATGGTTACAGAAGGCAAGCATGAGCGTGAGGCTGGTCCAAACTCGAGTAAATTCATTTGTAAATTTATATGTAAAAATATATTTAAAAACACGAAGCTTATATTCTCTCAATGCTTTAATATTTATCTCCTTTTTCTATAATAAAATAAAACTAATAAACTACCACAAAGTAATCAACTAACTGATTAATTTTTAAATTCCCTTTATTCATGTCGCACATTCATAGAGACATATGGATCATAGTCCTCGAAACAAATGGAACATAGATGCCGTTCATGTGTTTTCATAGGGAAACGTTTCCAGTTGATCAGAGAATGGTAAAGGGGAGGGAATACAGAGTATCAATGAATCCTGTCAAGAGGGACGGACTGGGTTGATGTAAGCTTTGTAAACGATGTAGGGTCTATTTACTTTTCCTAAGTGGGGCCTAGGTGTCATAATCGGCCACGGCATTTCTATTTCAGAGTGACTCTTTTGTAAGAAAATACTATAAAAGCTTTAACAATTTAATGCGTGCCTTACTGTCATCGATGTCAGCCTTATCTTATAAAGTACATAGGTGTTGTGACACGGTTACTATGTGTGGTCAACCATGACACACGGTCAAGTGTTGGGTACCGGGAGTTAGGGGACTTGCGGAAGTCGAGTGTGTTCAAAACAAGAGAGTGGAAGTGAGAGAGTTTTCTGTAAATATATCTGTAAATATGTTAAGTTGTATGTTCGAGAATAAAGGCAGTTATAATTAAAGGGACTCGTTTCTTCACAATAGGTGATTTCAAAAAAGACGTTTATTATGATCCTACCGGCCCATTAGGGTACCGGTCCACCGGGCATTCGCCAGAATGCCCATATAGTAAGTCCGCCCCTGGTTGTAGCGTGTATTCTAGAAGTGAGAAAGCTTGATCCATGAGTTCGACTTCAAGTCGTTCCCTCCTTTTTTTTATTTTTATAAATGTTTTTTATTGTTAGTGTAGATCTATTACAAATTTAGTTACATGACGGCGGGAGCACGTTATCCTGCCTCAACGTGGCGCTCCCGTGGAAACGGCTCACTAGAGGAAGTGGCTAGGCGAAAGGGTAACAAATATGATTTCCGTGGGAGTGCCCATGGGTGGACGAGAGTCTGCCCCTTCAAGGTGCGGATTTGTAAGAAAGCTCCCACAAACCAGTCACAAATCCATGCGCTGTTCCCCAAGGGACCGTCTCATCAATGGCGGATTCCGCACAGTTAGCTTGGTACAACGAAGGTAAATGGTGGAGGCCCCCGGTGCCACCGAGTGGTATTGGAAACAGCAATGCTCTATAAGCATTGACTCGGGTCGCTCCCAGATAGGCCTGTTGGTCCGCAGGTTTGTTTTTTTTTACTGTTTGATTTTCGGGCAGTGAGGTCAGACAGGTTTTTTTTTCAAACTTAGAGCTCGAAGAGCCTTCGGCTCAGCTCTTAGACTATCCAGCGTTACATGACGGAGCTAACAGGTACGCTGAACATAAGCTTTGCTTTTTTTTTATTTGTTTGTTTGTTTTGTTGTAAGATCTAGTTTATTTTCTATCAGCAATAAAACTATGAAGACAATGGGATTTGCAGAAGTTTAAAATATATGTAGTGAGTCCTAAGAAAAACCTAAGAAAATATGAGGAGACTGAATAATTTTTACGGTTCCTCCTATTTGCATGCGCTTGCTTCATGGTTGTAAAAAGATGATTGGATTAAAAAAAAAAAGCTATTGTATTTTAAAAACGACTCTATCGCTTTTTCTAGAAAGATATCGGTTATGTATATCTTTGAGAAAAATAAAAGATCAGTGGCTCTAATTTTTCAGAAATATTTAATCATCTGAAGGTGAGTAATTAAGCGATTGGCTTTCGAACCTGGGGTCCTAGGTTAGAATCAAGATGAAGTCAGTGATTTTTTTAAGTTCGGGATTTTTTGGTCGGTGAGCGTTGTGCTTTCCACGTGACACCTTGCTCGTTAACCGTTGGTCAAAGAATCAGATGACCTTTACATCATCTGCCCTATAGATAACAAGGTCTGAAAGGGGAACTTTACTTTTTTTTTCTAATCTTTTTATTGATAAATATGTAACGAATAACGTATTTTTTTTTATTAACTTGTTTAAAAAAAATTGTAAAAAAAAAAATTACTTGTATAAAAAAAATTTGACCAAAAAAACTTAGAATTTAGACTTAACAGTACCAAATAAACTTAGACTTAACAGTGCTTAAAAAGTGAAAGAAAAAAATCAGAAAACGTTAAATTCATATATTATTAACAGTTCCTATAGTCTGTACACCGGATAAGCCCTTTATAGTTATCCGCCATTTATTAAGTACAAAGTAAAGTTCCCCTTTTAGACCTTGTAGTCTATAGGGCAGATAATGTAAAGGTTATATGTTTCTGTGGCCCACGGTTGACAAGGGTGTCATGTGGCTAACACAATGAACTTTACTTTTCCCCAACTTAAGTGCTGTACCCATTAGAGCTAGGTAGACAACGAGGCGCCCAAAGATCCCGAAATTAAAAATCCCAGTCTTCACCTGGTTTCGAACCCAGGAATCACGGTTCGGAATCCAAGCGCTTTACCATATATTAAAATCTCCCTTAAATGAAAGCTTTGAAATATAGTATAAATTATGGGACGTATAAAACAAAAGTGTATTACTTACAGTAAAGGGCCTCTTCTTTTGGAAGGTTGGTGGTCACTTGAATAAAAACTCAACACTTATATAGGCTGTCCCTACCTACTTCTCGCTAATTACCCCAGCCACTGCGCATGTCATTAACAGATGTAGCGCGTCATTCAGGCAGGAAAGGAATTAAAATAACAGGTAGGTCCTGCCAGGGATACGCATAGCCTGACTTCGCGAATAAACCCCCCGGGGGTGCGGGGCTGGATTAATCTGTGTCGGATCGTGTTAACGCTAGTCCCCCTTCCCCTACCCCTTTATTTTTTAGGGTGATGATGCTTTGGATTAAGTTATATCTGCAAGTATTAAAATACGCTAATTAACTCTTTCTCTCCGTAATTATTTACGACATTCTGGTAGAATCAACGTTGGTATCGTCAGTTAGGAGAGAAAGAGTTAAGATCACATGACTATAAGTTTATTGATATGACATTTTAAAAAAAGTGTGAGTTGTCGTTACTGACCAAACTCATTAGGACATAGTAGCGAGAAGAATATAATTTAAAAAAAGTTATTGGACAATCTCAACAGCTAAATTAAGACCGCGACCACTCCTTGTGGTATTTTCAACTCCCGATGCACGATTCTTGTCTGTCGGAGCGGCCGCTGTTCATCGCTCGTGGCGAATATGTTTAACTGCGATTGCTTTTGTCAAATAGTTCGAATACCTCGGCCGATAATCATAATCATAAAATCAAAATTAACTTAGTCTTTGAGACTTAGAGGTCACGTAAAGTTCACGTCTATCTATCAAACAGATAGCCAGAGTGTTGTGTGGCCCGTACAATGACCGACCATCGTTATTCATACCTAGCACACTTCTGTTGCCTCTAGAGAAAGACGATGATTTAATATCACAATAAAGCATGACAGACTACACCAAGGTTCGAACACAGAATATTTACCACTGAACATCAAGCTCTATCATATTATTTCTTGAGAATAGATAGATTGATCGATCGAGATATAGAATATGATTCCCTTTTCGTTAAAGAGAATAACGATACCGAATTAAAAATTGTCAATTGTAATTAGACTTTATAAACACAATCAATGTTTTTAAACAGGTCTCGCGGCTAATACATTGTTTCAGAAAGTCACCCAGAAAGTGTTGTAATTTTTTTTATAATTACAATAACTTGCATTTCTATCAGCAGGGGCGTAGCTAGGGATTTGTGGGCTCTAGGGATTGCAATTGGGGCCCTTTCCATTTTGTCATTGGAAATCGTAACATGAGTAAAATTTTAAAAAAACATATAATCAATAAGATTCTTTCATATAATAATAATAATACCGTTGCTTATTGGTGAAATAATACACAAGTGACAAATCGCAATTCATATTGATTACGTCGTGCTTTCTGTTCAGGAAAGGAGTCTATAACATCGTCTATATTCAGTGGTTCCCAAACCTTTTTGTCTCGTAGACCCCTTGCCATGTTATCCATTTCTTCGGTAGACCTGACGATTTTTTTGAAAATTCTTCAACTTCTTTTGAGTTTTTTCTCACTAATTTCTTTGCAATTCAAATTAAAATGAAATAAAAACATTTACTATGCATTATATGAATTGACAAAACAAAAAAAAAACACACAAACAAACAAACAATAATCGCCCATTGGCTAGCAAGTTTGGTAATAAAATATCAATATAAGGCTTCAATTCAATTAGGTTTAACTATTATAACTATAACTGGATTGGATGATGTTTGACCTTAAATTTGAAAATGTAAAAATGTATCCCGTCCATTGTATGCTTTAATTCTCACAAGAAACATTGAGATAATGTCTTCGTGTTGATCAAATTTAGATTTTCACATTGAAGCTGCAAGTTAACCTCATTAAATTTATACAAGTCTGTTAAATAGATTATATCCGATTCCCCCTTAATTTTTGTTTTAGAATGGGATTTTTTAGCCCCCAAGAAATCAGAAATAAATAATGCCGACCACGTCCTCCAACACTGCGCTCTTTACCAAGAGGCCCGTATAAGACACTGGCCCCAAAAACACCCCAATAGAAAGAAAACTATATGGAGAGCTCCCTGACTTGGAAACCACTGCGCAGTTCATCTTATATATTGGTCTAGTCATCTGAACCCTCCAACATAACAATGAGAACGAAGAAGAAGAAGACCCCAAGAAATCAGAAATAAATAATGTAAATCATAAGGCTTTCGACAACTCCCATACTTCAGTGTGAAGGAGCAATTGATCAGGCAAAGAGAAGTTCTTTATGAGTTTCTTGGATGTCTGGATTCATAACAAAACGAAAAATTGAGAATGATAACACTTTATTATCAGGCAAGGTTAACTGGTCCAGCATTTTTTAAAGTACATAAATATCGAGAGAAAAAAACGATAATAATAACTCATATTATCGGGCAGGGTTAGTATATTTTTTGCAAGTGATTACGTAAGACCTTTCAGTGTCATAACTCATCTTATCTACTTATCTTATATAATACAGACGTTACTTCAAAAAGAAGATGATTACGTCATACGCGTCATGCATTCAGTCATGCACACCAACCAATGACTTAAATTCTGCCAAGTCACTGATCCCATGACAGTTTTTCATTTATTATAACACCTATGTATTTTGCGTTTTTAATCTGTGTTACCGCTTTACCATGAATAAAATAAGGGGAATTAATCTGTTTTAGTGTTTTGTTACTCTTAATAACTGACATTTTTCTGGGTGGAAAGACATGCTCCAATTCGATTCCCATTTTTGTAAGTCATCTAATTCTCTTTGTACAATTTCTGTATCATTGTTGTTTTTATTATGCAATCATCTGCGAATAATCTGACTTTTGTTCCTGAACTAATGCAATTTGGTAAATCGTTTATGTAAATAAAAAATAGTAGTGGTCCTAAGACTGTTCCTTGGGGTACGCCTGAGTTTACTGTTATTGGTGTTGATTTAGAGCCATTTATTATTACAGTTTGTTCTTTCCCTATCAGAAAATCTTTAATCCACTGATGCATCAATGCCAAATTATGGTGGTGAACTTTGTCAAAAGCTTTAGAAAAATTTAGTAAGATAGCATCTATTTCCTCACTGTTGTCTAAGCCTTTTGAAAAATCATCAATAAGTCTTATTAGGTGTGTTTCACATGATCTATATTTCCTAAAACCGTGTTGGTATGGAGTAAGGACATTATGTTTGTCTAAGTGGTTTATGGTGTTGCTACATATTATGTGCTCTAGGATTTTACATGTGATGCTGATTAGTGATATTGGTATGTAGTTTCCTGGGTCAGATTTTTCTCCTTTCTTAAAATGAGGGGTCACATTAGCTTCTTTCCAGTCTCTTGGTACTCTGCCCTGGTTAAGAGATGCCTGAAAAATTATTTTGAACGCGGGTGTTAGTTCTTTGAGAAGTCTAGCTGGAATGCCATCAGGCCCGGATGCTTTATTAGGTTTGAGGTTGGCTAATAATTTTTGGATTCCCTTTTCTTGTAATTCTATATCTCCTATGTTGTCTACTTGGTTCAGATTAAGTAATATGTCTTTGTCTCCTGGGGCTGAGAAAGCTGATGCAAAGTATTTGTTAAGGATGTTAGCTTTAGTTTCATTATCATTATGCGTTAAGTTGTCTTCTCTTTTTAATGGCGCTATGCCGGTTGTTTCCATTTTCTTAGACTTAATGTACGACCATAGGTTTTGTTGTTATCTTTAGATATTACATTATTTATTTATTCACTGTGCAGCTGTCTGCTTACTTTTTGGGTCAGGTGTTTAATTTTTATATACGTTTTATGAACTCTTTCTGCCTTAGTTTCTTTAAATTTTCTATATAGGTTTTCCTTCTGTTTACAAAGCTTCTTTAATCTATTATTAAACCATCATTTATTTATTTTGTTTCATATGTATTTAGTTGGCATATGATTTTCTATAATCTTTTGAATGTTGTTTTTTATGAAATTCCAGAGGTCATCAAGTGGTTGGTTAATGTCTTTTTCGGATAAGAATGTTTGTTGAAAGTTTAATGCAGCTTGGTGTAGTTGTGTTAGGTTACATTTGTTCCAGAGTAAGATTTTTCTTTTAGGTTTTATATTGGCGACTGCTGACTGTTTATTTTTATGATCTCATGGGCTGATAGACCAGGGATAAAATAATAATTAACTACTAATCCATGTCTGTTGGTTAAGAAGAGATCTAATGTGTTGTTTAATCTAGTAGGTTTTGATCTAAACTTAGGCTGTGTAAAGTATCTATGAAAAGCTCATTTATGTCCTTAAGGTTTTGGTGTTTTTCTATTGTTAGTGTTTTCCAATTTATATCAGTTAGGTTGAAATCACCCATAATCCAGAAAACTGCATTTCCATGTGTCTCATTAAGTGTAGTAAACTGCGTACACAGTTCTGGAATGTATTCTAAACTAGAATTTGGTGGTCAGTAAATACTGCCTATTATTAGGGATGTTGAGGTGGTATTAATTTTACAAAATATTGATTCTATACTGAATCTTACCATTACATCTTTGAACTGTAATATCGCTTAGAGGAATTTTTATTATGAAATTGGATATTGGAATGTGTATAACAGGTTTAAAAAAACTCTCCAAAGGCTTGGAAAGTCAATTTTTTGCCTAAACCAAAATTATAGCTTTGATACAGCGCTACTTTTCTGCTTATGCCTATATGTGCAGTTTACTGGAGTTTCACAAACCTCTTTTGGGATGTTAAATTTAACATTTTGTTCTACTTTTCTGAACAATTCTGCTGGAAAGTATTTCAAATCTCAATCAGTTATATCATGTTGGCTTTCTCACAAATGGTGTTCCAGCTTACATGGTTACATAGTGACTTAGCTTGAAACTTTGTTACATTATAAGCACTTATGAAATGGCTTATTTAATAAGGAAGAAATGATAACAAATGTCTAATAACCAAGAGTGTAGGCCTTCCATGAAACTCTACAAACTTTTAAGAGAACCATAACAAATTAAAATTCACAATTTTACTCCAATGATTTATGTCGCAAATAGAACTTAAATTCTTACATTGTTAATGAAATGTGTTATTTTTAATTATTGTATCAAAACATGTGGCGGGCCGGATTAAACTTTTCTTTGGTCCGGAATTGGCCCGCTTTTTAAAGAGCTTATTTCAACTCACTGTTTGTATGTCTGGTAAAAGGTTTGTGGCGACACTAGGGTCGGTGTTACCCCCCCCTCCCCACACACATATGCGCATACAACTGTCTCCGAACATTTCCGAATATTGTTACGAAAATGTAAAATCAGAATCTTTTCTATTTTAAATGTGTTTGATTATGACATTATATCCATGGTTATTACATATATAAAAATGTCAGCTTGTTAAATAGGAAACAGACTTAACATCGGCTTAGACTTAAAAGACTTTTACACATTAGGGAAACTTAAGCATTATGCTAATCTTAGTCTTCTCAAATGTTTTAGAATCTAGACCAACAAATGTTCGTTGCCCCCCTTATTTATTGGTCAAACTTTTTTCGGTACTTCTGAGCTTTTAGATTGCCTCATTTCTCCTATTAAGAAATTGCAGGTTAAAAAAATAAATTAAGAAAAGATGGACGGGCTGGATCTAAAGTTTGAGAAACATTGAAGGCTAATGAACAGAACAGGTAATGTATCATTTGGGAGGCGTGGTCCCATGTATTGAAAAAAGGTAGTGTCAGTTAGTAGCTAGGGAAACCTAATTCTAATCTGTAGAGTAGAGGGACTAAACACTAAAGCTCTTCAACTATTAGACTAGATCCTATATCTAATTGTCCTGGTGTAAAAGAAAAAAAAAAGTTAAATAAACCTTTTTTTTTTAATATGTGGACATTGTGGATAGATACCGGTATATAACTTAATCCAAATATGTAATCTTTAACTGTCACTAGTCTAAATTAATATACTTCTTATACTATAACTAGATCTATAATCAATAATTTGTATTAATATAGATTTAGAATCTAGATCTATTTGTAGAATCTATAGTTGAAGAGCTTAAGTCCCTCTACAGATTAGATCTAATCATCTATCTAACTAATAGAACTAACTGATGCTACCTTTTTCAATATGAGGGACCACGCCTCCCAAATGATACATTACCGAACAATGTTTCTCAAACTTTAACCTTTGGTTGTTTGCTAGACAATTTTTTTTATCGCACCCCTTTAGTAAGTTGGGTACCTCAATGGGGGAACCTCTGGTGGCTCAAAAAATGGGTTTCAGAAGTCTTTTATGTAATGAAAGAGAAAAGATACTTAAAGACAACTAACTTTGACAAAATTTGTATTTTGTATGAATATTCACATTATGTTTAGAATCGAAATGTACAAAGTACAAAGTGAATGTTTGTTAAAAGTTATTCTATGTTGTCTTTAGTTTTGTAAATATTGTTTTGTAGATAATATTAAGTCTTTTGTAGATTCAAAAAAAGTTACTTCTGGAAATAGCGTAAGAGAAAAATCGACTTCCCCCTCCCTAAAGCGAAAAGATCTAGGGGAAGCGACGAATGCTTAGCCAGGCTTCATAAGGGTTCCTTCGTAAATGACGCCACGCTCTAGGGTGGGGGGAGGGAAGGTTGAGAAAAATGTGACACTTTGTGACGTCACAAATTTAAGATTCAGAAAAAAACACAAATAAAATATTTTTTTAATGTTCAAAAATCTTCGAAAAATAATAAAAAATTTTAGGGACTCATTTCAACATGATATTCTCATGTAGTTTTATTCTCAAATAAAAAGTATTGAAGATATGGAAATATTTCAGTCATGTTTGAGGAGTTCAACTGAAAACATGTTGGCACTGCCGACTGAGAATGTCACGTAGTTCTTCTTCAATTTAATTTTCAAGTCAACTCCTCGAGCAGAAGAAGAAAATCTTCCTTTGTATTACGGTGTATACTATCGATAAGCACATGAAACCTCTTTGGGAAAAAAATTGATGAGAAATAAATAATTAAACTAAATATTTTTTTTTATATTTTGTGACATGAAGTGAAGTGTTTCCTTGCAATCAGAAGGCACTATTCATTCATACAAAAAAGTAAAAGCTGCAGGCCAAGCTAAGTCAGCCATTTTTGTTGAGCCACATTTAGTCTCTTTTCAATTTTGACAGATGACTTCCATGTCTCACATGCATATGTTGCAGTTGGAATGACGATTGTGTCGAGAAGGTGTATTTTTGTCTCGATTCCAATGGCTTGGCTTGTTCAAATAGGCCGCAGCCTTTGGAAAATGCTCCCTGCCTTTCTTATTCGGCAAGCTACATCATGTTAGGCATCCCCATCAGTTATTATGATGGTGCCAAGGTAAGTAAACTTGTCCAGCTCTCAAGCCTTGACTCGCCAAGTCTGATAGGGTACTCTATGCCTTATATCCCACTCGCAAAATTTTTGTCTTATCCAGGTTTATGTGGAGGCCAATTTTAGGTGCCTCTCTATCTAGGCACTCCTTCATTTCTTGTATGTATTTATTTGTAGCCCCGAGTAATGCAACGTCATCAGCGAAGTCCAAGTCAATCGGTTTTGTTCACGCCATGGAAAGGAAGGGAGATAAGATACACCCTTGTCTCACGCTTGTCTCGATGCCAAAAAAAACACGGCTGTTCCTTCTTGTTGTAATGCAGCCACCAGACTAAATGTATAGATGTCGTAGAATCTGGACACCTCACCCTAGTTACACCACTGCTTGAAATTTTGAAACTATTTTGACAGAACTTAAAAAGTAACTTAGCAATACAAATGTATATTTTTTAGCAAAACAAATCTAAAAACAATGTGCATAATAAGTTAAATATATGTTACATAGTTACTTGGTCAACTATGAGCCCCCTGTATTTGTTACCATTAATAGTGAATAGTTGTAAAACTGATGTAATTGTATGAAAAAAAAATGCTTTCATAAGTAATTTAAAAAAATAGATTTTTCGCTTTCGATGCCTCCTTATCTTTTCTCTTTTCGGGGCAGCTAAAAATTTGAAAGTGAAAGTACCGGTGTTAAAGTTTTGTATTATCTATATTTTGAGATAAGATAAGATCAGATAACAGAAGATGATACGATAATGATCAAGTAGTAAGTGTTGACATTGTGTATATGTGTAGCTTGAATGATTCCCCTTGACTAAGGGAGTGAATGTTCGTATGTTAATAATAATAATGATACTAATCTTTACTGTCCATAAGGAAATTTGTCTTAACAATTTGTGCATTATACCAAACAAAACATTTATATAATATAACTATAAAGAGAAACAAAATTCACACTAGACTCACTCATAATTTATATGTCAAAAGTTTAGATCAGATTGTTTCTGTTTAATGATTCTATTGCCAGACCGATACAAAAGAGTTTTGTGTCTGTTTGTCTTTGCTATCGTTGTCTTCTATCTCTTTTGTGATGGTAAAATCACAAAATCCCACTGGCGGATCCAGGGGGGGGGCGGTAGGGGCGATCGAATTAGAATAGAATTCGTAAAATTAGTATAGAATTCACACTATTGGTATATGAATTTGTTACTTATGTGAATAATATATACTAATTATTTTATATTTCTACATATTTTTAGATGATTTCGCCCCCCCTCTAGTATGTTGTCCGATATGGTGGGGTCGGGAGGGGGCGGTGGCATCAATTTCGCCCCCCCCC
>JADKLZ010019686.1:3828357-3841375 GCA_021533235.1 Biomphalaria straminea | reverse complement strand
AGAAAGAGTTAAAATATGTTTTTAGTTATAGAGTGGACGTTTAATGCTTTTTCCAAATGGACCTCATTCACCAATCGTAAACAAACAACATTTAGCAACGTGATTCTTTATATCTTCAATACACATTATGTAATCCATAAAGGCTGTCACGTGATACACATTTTTCATTGTTTTATCAATATTATGACGTTGCTGAATGTGTTTTTTTATGATTGATAAATGAGGTCCATTGAAATGATTGTGGGCTATAAAGGGAAGACCTTAGTCAATTTGAAATATGAAAAAACAGTATCATATACATTTAAAAAAAAAACAGTATGTCTACACTTCCTTTTTTTCGTACGCCGGATACACCGAAATGCTTTCTATTTATAGTTTTCCCGCCATTTATGAAAATCTCTGATCGAAAGGTTTTGCGTTCTTAGTTTAAACAATAAATTTACTAACATAGAAAAAGAACAAAAGGAATCTGAAGCAACGCAGAGGCGACAGCAGGTAACTTAAAGAAAAGCGCAATAAGATTTTTTTTTAAAAATAGGTAGACTGAAAGATAATTTCTAATTGTTTTCTCAATTAAATCAAGAACGCTCTATTGAAAGATCTAAACTGCCTACTAAATAATAGAATTTAAAGTATAGTAAAGAAGGACATTGACGGATCCCTTATTAAGTATTAAACGTATTTTATAGTTGAAACGCTGGTCGACTTCCTCTATTGCTTGTTTGGCATTTCGTCTGTGGTTCAGGATTACCTCCTGTTTATTTCGTTTTGATGTTTGCCACGGCGAAAGAGCCATAATAAGAAGGATAGTAGGTATCACCTACAAAAACCTTGTAACTAATGATCAGATTAGAAACTTGATCACAGTAAAAATGGGGCCTAGAGATGAACTTCTGACTGCTGTAAAAGAAACTCAAATTAAGACATTATGACCTTATTATAAGGTCCTCCTTTGGCACGCCCAGACTTTTCTTTAGGAAACAGTACCAGGAAAAAGAAGAAGAGGCAGACAAAGAAAGCGAAGGGCACTCAACATGAAAGAATGGACGGGCCAGTCGTTGAAAGAGAATCTGTTCAAGGTAAATGACGGAGAGGAATGGATAAAGAGTGTCGATAGATCATCGATGGTGCCCCAATGGATCAATAGATTATGGGATAGTAAATGTGAATATAAATGTGAAGTTTAATTCAACAATAAATGAGCATTTTGCCAATCGTCTTATTTAGAAATCATTTACTTCAGCTCACAGAATAGACGCATTAAAAAAAAATAGAATTAGTATTTGTAGAACTCCATGAGCTTCAAAATCGTTGAATTTATTCATTTTTCTGTAAGTTATTTTAAAAATACAATACTTGGGGAAAATTGTGTAAGATGAATCTCGTCCGTTTCGCTCGGAGGTTACTTTCGGTTCTTGCGTACTTATAGTTGTTTTAAAAAAAAACGACTTTTGTGAAAACATGTATTGTTCGTGGCCCCAGAGGGCGACCGTCGAGTTTAGTCAAATGTACGTGTTTCAAAGTGCCGTAAGGTCATTTTACCATTACGTGCAATGTGAAATCTCGTATGCACTTCTTCACATCTTCAGATGTGCTTTTTTTTTTGTCATTTAGCGGAATACCTTGTCCAAGTGGCCTCTTTTGCTTTGATACGATTTTTTACCTTTATCTATCACTTATTCTGTTGGGGCACCATGCAAGATGTGTCGACCGTCTTTCTCCTTCTCTCTCTCTCTCTCTCTTATGCCTTAGTTAGAACCTCTTTCAATAGCAGGCCTGTCTATTCTTTTATGTTGTCTTTCCATCGCTTTCTCTGTCTGCCTCTTCTTTTTCCTGTCTCTGTTTCCTGAAGGAAAGTCTTTGATACGGTTAAGTTCGCTTTGAATTTATATTTAAAAGGCACATGTTTGTGTGAGGCTTTTTTCAGAGGAGATTATTTAAGTGATAAAATTAAACTTCTGTTCTAGATTCCTCAAAAGTGGAATAGTTTTTGTTGTCTGTCTGTCAGTACGTCCTTTAGCCTGTCACGTTTAGATCATCCATTTTTTTTGTAGTTCATCGTCATTTTAGTTCAGTTATTGATATTAAGTTGATTGAGCTTTACGTGTAAAACAAAGACGAATACTTAAGAAAGATTGATTTTCTTTTTACTTATCTTACATTCAATTTCTTGCCAAAAGGCCCTGAATCCAACTATCGTTAATAAGCTATTGTTATTTATGTCCTTCGAAAAAAACAATGAGGAATGAATCAACAAAAAGATTTCAAGAATCATTTAGGGTGTTGCTTTTTTAATTAAAACAGTACAACTATTATCAAGAATGAAGCTTCTCAATCTTTTGCAAGAAAATTATATGTTTCGAGATTATTTCAAGAATCTTTTTTTTTATTTTTTATTTTTTGAATAACAAATGTACAGCATATTATTGATAATGAGTCTTCCCATATCATACATATAACAAAATAAAAAAAAAAAGACCCAAACATAGACAAAATAAATATAGACTAGTGTATGTAAATAACTTCATGTAGCTTGAAAACATGTATATCTATTGTATTCGGATTTCCAAATTCTGAAACATTAATAATTTGCATGATCTTCAGTCTTGGAGATTAAACAAAACTCAAAGACATAAATAAAGTACACAACATTGCAAGTCACCAATTTTGGTTTCATAAAACTCTTTTATCGCCAGTCTTTATTTATTTATGTCTATGGGCCCAAAATTTAAAAGAAAACAAAACATCCCACCCTTATCTAAAGTTTTGGATTCACCCTTGCTTCAAAAAATTTATATGTCCGAACCTGTCTTTCCGGATAATGTAGATCGATGTCATAGAAATCATAGCATTGTATTTCTTTATCTGTAAATATTACAGATTGATTACCTTGAGTATTTCGAAGCTGCAATTAAAACTTCAACTTAACTCCCTTGACTTGTTCAATATTGTTATTAATTACTGAATTAAAATAATTGTATTTGTGGCCGGAAGCATGAAGCACCTAATTAGGAGAAAGACGTTGATTGTACCCTGCGGCTATATGGCTAGTATATATGTCGATGAAAGGTCAAACAATTGAACTTTGGTGTCACTGTAAACAGGAGACTTTTTTTTTTAACTTTTAGTCCAACATACAGAACAAGCCATTGACTACCAGT
This sequence comes from Biomphalaria straminea, assembly GCA_021533235.1. NCBI lineage: Eukaryota > Metazoa > Mollusca > Gastropoda > Planorbidae > Biomphalaria > Biomphalaria straminea. The sequence continues at coordinate 3,838,214 of JADKLZ010019686.1, read as the reverse complement.
ACTAGTAGTTTACAGAGGAAGCCAACATATCTTAATACTACTACTAATAATGATCTTTATTGTCCTTAAGGAAATTGGTCTTACAGTTTGTGCATAACATCAAACAAAACTATAGAAAACCAAAATATACATTCACACTTTCACACCAGACTCAATCATAATTTACATGTGAAAGGTTTATATCAGATTGTTTCTATTTAATGATGTGATTGCCAGAGTTTTTGTTTCTGTTTGCCTTTGCTATCGGTGTCTTCTATCTTTTTTGTGATGGTTGTCGGTGCGTAGATTATGATATTTTAGCACCAATGGTTATTAAAGTTCACTATTGTGGAAAGCACTTTCCTTTTTGTCGCCTTGCTTGGGAGCATAGACATAAATAAATATAGACTGGAAAAAGAAAATAACTTCATGTAACTTGAAAACATGTATATCTATTGTATTCGGATTTCCGAATTCTGAAAAATTGAAACATTTCATGATCTTCAGTCTTAAAGATTAAACAAAACTCATAGACATAAATAAAGTACACACAATTACAAGTCACACATTTTCGTTTCATAAAACTCTTTTATCGTCCAGTCTATATTTATTTATATCTATGCTTGAGAGTTAGTATGGAATTGAAGTCTACACTTGATACATCATACTAGAGTTAACTAGAGTGTTGTGGTGGATTGTGGGCTTGAAGCGTTACTTGGTTGGAAGGCAAGGTGTGAAATGATAAATTAACTCATAGACAATTGTATTATACATTATGTAATTACATAGTTATTTATTCATCAATAACCAGGCGGTGGTTCTCTCAACCCTTCTATATGGCTCTGAGACATGGACACTATATAGAAAACAGCTAAGACTTCATGAGCGCTTTCACCAAAGATGCTTACGCTCCATCATGGACATACGATGGCAGGACCGCACTACAAACAGCGATGTCCTTGCGAACGCCGGTATGGACAGTATAGAGGGACTTCTTATGGTCCGACAGCTACGCTGGGCAGGGCACGTATCCCGTATGGGAGACGAACGTATGCCAAAGGCAGTCTTTTTTGGTGAGCTAAAAGGTGGTCGACGTAACAGAGGCGCCCCACGAAAACGCTTCAAAGACCAGCTTAGGCGTCAACTTTCCTTGGCTGACATAGAAGAGAGCACCTGGCTGCATGCGGCGTCGGAACGAGACAGCTGGAGGTCACTCACGAAGACCGCGGGATACACATTTGAGACCAAAAGAAAATCTGCCGCCGAGGACAAACGCAGACGACGAAAAGAAAATCTAAACCGACCACCTGCGGACAATGGTTTTGCTTGCCCTGGATGTGGCAAAATATGTAGGTCACAGCTGGGACTGCACAGCCACGGGAAACACTGTATTCCTCACTAATCTTCAGATTCGAAAGACAAGCCTATTATTATTCATCAATATGTCATCATGGACTTATTCGCCTCATTAAACATTTATATTGTTCACATTTCGTTGCTTAGTTTTTGTAAGCACGAAGGTGCCTGTTGAATGTCAGGGGCCAGGGCAAGCGAGCTAAGGCGGTAATATAGTTTTATGAATGGTAAAATCACAAAATCCTGACCAGTAGGGTAATTTTTTATTTCTAGAAACTTTTTAGCTTTTTACGAATGTTTGTCTCTAATGGGGATTGTTTGTTTGTTTGTTAATGACTACAAGTAGCAATTAGGATTCTCTGGAGTTTATTTTTATTTTTAGTGCTCAGATTGCCATACCAGGCAGTGGTATTAAAATTTAAAATATTGCAGATGTGAGCGCGATAAAACATAGCCAAGGCCTTTTCGCTAACATTAAACGAGGACTTTAAGTTAAAATAAGCAATTACAAAAAATAATACTATTTAAAACCATAGCTTATCTAAGGGGCAATATACTGTTAAATATCTGAAAATTACAGGGTTAGTTCCCTTTCTATTATATACAACAAAATTAATGATTTACTAATTTGTTAATTTTTGGATCGATTCGTGGATAAGATAAGATAAGATAAGATATTATTGTCCATTCAAATGGAAATTCAGCGTAACTACTGTAACAATAACAAGACAGATGCAAATTCGAACAACATTCACACACGAAAGACACATAAACTCACAACCAGCTTTTTATGAATTAGACTTCTATGCACTCCTCGATGACGTCAGATGATCTTGTAACGACTAGAAATAATAATGCGAAATTTCTACTTGATACCAGAATGGGAATTGTGGGTAAGAAACGTGTAAACGTAATGAGGGGACTAAATCTTGATATATATACACATCTTTCGTTAAGTCACATTTATTCCCCTCTGTATTGAAAGTGAATAAAATAATTAATCAACCATATTTAATAAACTAATTTTGAAATTGTTATTGATTCATGTCTTGTCAGGTTCAAATAATAATTGTACACGCGTTTGAACTTGATCCCATAATGGAAAATGTATCTGTATACCTTTGATATGAGGTGCAACTGTTGATTTTTCACCATTTCACTCCATGTATCTGTATACCTTTTGTATGAGTGCCACTGTTGATTTTTCACCATTTCACATGTATCTGTATACCTTTGGTATGAGGTGCCACTGTTGATTTTTCACAATTTCACATGTATCTGTATACCTTTGGTATGAGGTGCCACTGTTGATTTTTCACAATTTCACATGTATCTGTTTGCCAGTTGTATTGTTGCTTCCGCTTCCCTTTCTCATACTGTTGAACAGTTGGGGCGCCACAAAAGATCTGTTGACATTCTTTCTCCATTCCTGCCTGTTTCTTACGTTGTATAGAATTTCTTCCAACGAAATGGACCCTTTTACAATTTCAAGCCAAACATTTGTATAGTTGAGCGCTAATGTTGATTTTTCACCATTTTGCCCAAGTCTCCCTGTATCGACATTTCCTTTCCTGGCTAATCAGTTCTTCACTAAGTCAAAGTTGTTGTGTTTTAATTGACCTCAAGTCTTATTAATGTTACTGCCATGTAGGATACATGTAGATTTTAAACAAAGTATGAAATGATTTCCACATATTCTACTTTGCCTTGGCATTCTATAGAATGGCATTCTAAATGATTCTATACATAGAATGACTAGAACTACGTCAGGTTCAGTAGTTAATGTTGATTGAAAGTATTTTGTTAATAACATAAGTTTCTCGGATTAATGTTTCTAATCGCCAGTAGTCGAACTAAATAATTTAGTCTCGTTTTTTAAACCAAAGAATTTTTTTAATTGACACTGTCTAAGATTTGTTGTGTACAACTTTATTGTGCTTGGTATATTGTTGATAAGCATGAAAAAAAAAAGTTTTTTTAAAGACAATACCTCCTTTAGCACGATTGTTTTTTTTTTCTATTAAAAATCATATAAAAAAATCATATTTAAAAAAATCATATTAAAAAAATCATATTAAAAAAATCATATAAATGTTTAATTTAAAAAACAATGGAATGTTTTTGAACCCCCCCCCCCTTCCCACCTTCTCTGCGAGAACGAATCTCGGTTAAGCGAATGTATTGATCTTGTACACCTTTAATATTCCAATGATAAGTATTTAGAACTAGACTTAGATGACGATGCGCAAAATTCTCCTGTACATTAATTTATTACTCTTGAATCAATAAAACCTTAGACCACATTCGAAAATTCTCGAAAGCGATAGTCCTTTCAAAGCCGATGTTGGACTTAATCTTTAGCCCAGTGATGCCCAAAGTACGGCCCGCGAGCCAGATCCGGCCCGCGAAGTGGTTTCATCCGGCCCGCCGAAACCTCGTCACAAAGTGTAGAAAATCCCTATCCCCCACCCTTTGAAAAAGTTTAAAAAATGTATCCATACCAATGTTAGAACGACTTTTTCTCATGACACTTAAAATAAGTAGTCTATGCAACGGGAGAGCATCAGAAACTAAAAATAGACCCTAACTTTAGAATCTACCAGGATTGGATCTTTACTTTTTTGTGTGGAACATGATAATAAACCAACATTTTTGTTTTATAAAGTGTGGATGTTTCAAAGCACAATAACAACAACGGATTATAAAACATTCTTAGTTTGACTGCGAATTAAAGCTGATTCAACTACGCCTGAAGGATCAATGGGGATATTGACCAACAAGAGACAAGAATATGAGTCGTTGGATATGCTTTCTAAAATGTTTACATTGTAAGTAGAGAAAAGTCAGTTTCCGACGCTTAAAAAATTATGAACTTTCAATATCCCATATATAGGTAGTAGGGTCTACCTAAAGAGGATTAAGACGAAGCATTCAAAGTAAATACAGTGTACAGTTTCGTAATTGTGGGCGCAGTGTTTAGAGAGTGATGAGTGTCGTAATAAATTATGGTTTAGTGTTTTATGTACTACTTTTTGAAAGAAATGAACATGCCTAACAAACTGGACAGTATTAACTCCCTCCCCCTCAAAGAGCAATGTGCAATCTTACAACTAAGAACAGGACATACACCTCATTTAAATTAATTTAAATTATCATCTCAATAAAATAAATCCCACACACCCCCTTTTGTAGACACTGCGCCCACCCTTATGAAATCGTAAACCATATCCTTTTTGAATGCTCATACTAATACACCTTAGGCAGACCCTACTACCACTACAGCCCAACATAACCAACACCCTGTATGGCAGTGCTGAACACCTGAAGAGAACAGCACACTTTTTTCCTTGGTACAGTCTGCAAAAGAGCTGACAGCTCAGCAGTAAAAAGCTGGCTAGAAGAAGAAGAATTATTACTTTTCAATTTAGACTCTGTCCTGGGGTTTAAAACATAGTGTATGGTTATGAACCATCTGAGAAACATTTTGATTTCAAACAACTTTTGAAAACAAATAAAAAAGTGTAATTGTGTCAATTAGTTTGGATAAGTCATGTAATTAATTTTGCAATAGATCTGTACGATTAGAAATATTTTTACCATTTTATATTAGTTTAGTGCAATGTCATTCAGTTAGTTTTTTGTTTTTTTTATGTAACTAATCTTCCTTTCTGAAAGTTGTCAAACATATTGCAAACTGTTACTGGACTAAAGTATATCACTGGCCACTTGCCACCCAGTTGTTGAGCGATATTCGTTGGCTTGTAATGCATGAACTCTTGACACTGAAGTCCTGCTGCGTGGATTAGGAAGTGGGGGTGATCCGAAGTGCCTTCTTGTAATGTGCTTTCAAAGATTCACGATGAATTGCCAACTATCAAACAAGCATTGTACATAACACTGCATAGTATTGGTCTTATAATTTTTATCTAGATACTTTAAACGTGCAAACTCTTTCTTTCTCTTTTATGTTTTCAGCGATTTTATTTTCAAAGGCCATTTAAAATTGTAAGTTTTTACGTTGTTTTATATATACATATATATAATAATTATATTAATAAATTTAGTATCCATATAGAAACTATTGTCTAAAATTATTGTTTCAACATTTTTTAAAACGAGGTTAAACCAAAAGCTAATAAATAAACAAACAAACAGATATATGGTTTAATATCATTTATTAAAGCAACATATTCTCTCTCATCTTCATTTTTCAAATGCAAAACAATACAGGTGTTGTCAATCCATCGTTTCATCTCATCTCTGCCTCAGGTCCCTTCTGGGGCATAGGGCACAATTTACTTAGGTCTTAAAACAAATTATAGTTTTGAGAAAGTCATTTTATCATTTAATACAGCAAGCCTCCGGCTCCAAGACCGGCTCCGGCTCCGAAGCCACCTGCGGCTCCGTAGTTGCCTCCGGCTCCGAAACCGTTGGCGGCTCCGAGGTAACCGTTAGCTCCTAGATTAGATCCGTAAGCTCCGGCTCCGCCTCCGTAGCCTCCTCCTTGGTTGAAGCCTCCGAGGTCGGCGAAGCCGCCACCTCCGCTGGCGTATCCTCCAGTGGAGTGTCCAGATGTGCTGGAGCTAGTGCTCTTGCTGAACCCACTAGATCCTCCTCCAATTTTGCCGCCTCCGAAACCTTGAGCTCCCCCGAAACCATTGGCACCTCCGTAACCGCCTCCGTAACCGCCAGCGCCGTAGTTTCCGGCTCCGAGTCCGTAACCTGCATTGAGGCCGTTGTAGCCGCCAGCTCCGTAACCTCCTCCGAGGCCGTAACCACCTCCAAGTCCGTAGCCAGCTCCAAGACCACCTCCGAGACCTAGACCACCTCCGAGACCTAGACCTCCTCCATATCCAAGACCGCCGCCGTATCCAAGGCCGCCGCCGTATCCTAGACCTCCTCCGAGACCTAGACCACCGCCGTATCCTAGACCTCCGCCGTATCCTAGACCACCGCCGTATCCTAGACCTCCTCCAACACCAAGACCTCCTCCATAGCCAAGTCCACCTCCGTATCCGAGACCACCTCCGTATCCGAGACCACCTCCGTATCCTAGCCCACCTCCATATCCGAGACCACCTCCGTATCCTAGACCACCTCCGTATCCTAGCCCACCTCCGATGCCACCACCGTATCCCAGACCGCCGCCGAGGCCGATACCGCCTCCAAGGCCATAACCGCCTCCAAGGCCATAACCGCCTCCAAGACCTCCAAGGCCTCCGTAGGTAGCAAAAGAGCTTGCTATAGTACAAGCAAGCAACAACACAATCTTGGAAGCCATTTTACTTCTGCAAAAGAGTTATTTAAAAAGTCTGCTTAGTAAAAGAAACTATTTACGAGTTACAAAATCATTTGCATGAATATTTATATAAATAAATGAGAAGGGAGGTAGCCATTGTACATTAAAAGAAAATAACTATACTACTAGTATGTAATAATACTACTACTGCTACTAATAATAATAATATGATTTTAATCGTCTTGAGATACTGTTAATTGACAAAAAACGTATGTATTTATGTATGTTTTTATGTACACCTATGATTGTATGTATGTATGTATGTACACAGCGCCTGGAGTCTACATTTCATTTGTTAACAGCACTCTATAAATTAATGTATGTATGTATTCATTTATATATGTATGTGCATATGTATGTGTGTGTGTGTGTGTGTGAAAAGTTAAAAATAGATTGATATCGCTGCGTGTTTGCTCTTGTTTTTGTTTTTCAGGTTTCCCATCATTCTATCACGGATAGAGATACTGGATACTTATTACTATATGTCTAAAAAAAAAAAAAACTATTTTTGGAAAAGTAAGTCAGATCTATAGGAAAGATGATGTTAAGGTCATCTTTTAACGTGAGTGTCGTGTGGCCAGCACAACGACAGATCGCTTTTCCACCAACTAATTACAGGTACGCATTAAAAATCACAGAATTCGAACACAGGACTGGCGTGATCCCTCGGTAGGGAAGCCTGGCGCTTTACTGCACAAGGAGATGACGTTTTAATTTCATTTTGATAACAATTATTAAAGATATTTTTAAAAATAAAAATGTGGATGCTTTAATTTTAATGTATTATCTGCATTTATTATACATTTTCAGTAGTAAAATTGACTTTCACTTCAAATATGTTTCTTTTTATTTAATGAGATATGTTCGTTATATATGTAAAATACAAAACTATTGAAGTTAGAATTTTGGATTTGTAACTGTTCTAAGCCAACTTTTGCAGCATAGCTTCATATGACCTAGGCCAGAGTTTCCAAATTGTTTTCCTTAACGGAACGCTCGCATATTCGGAGAGTTTAGAGGGACACTTTTTTTATTTCTAGATTTGATACTTTTTTTTATAGTTTAAAAAAAATCTTGAACCATATTTAAAATTAAATTTTTCAAGTACAAGACTTTAACCATAGACCTAGATCTATATTATTATATATTATACCGAAGTGGAAAACGGAAAACATTGTTATCCATAAATGATCAGATCACAGACCTATATATACAGAGAGAGAGAGAGATTGTTATGTGCGTAGCTCTTTTTCAAACAGTAAGAGAAGTCGCCAGAATCTACGAAAATCGTTCTTTCCTGTCTTAGAAAAGTAATGATCTTTAATTTTCAAAGTTTACAAAAAAAATGCAATACCGTTTTTGCAGATTTTTAATAGAATATGCTTTTAATCACAGAACTCCTAAGTTCACACAAATTTATGAAATAAAGCCGATTCCTGTAAGTTTCCATGGCGATTATGTCTCGAAAATCCTAGATCGAAATAATTCAAGTCTGTTGACTTGTATCACTTCATATACATTTATATAGCTTGTTTACTTTATTCTTTCTAGATTATGTATCAAACATTTGCAAAATAATAATTATGAGATGAGTGTCCTCTTATGTTTTATGTTCAATTACTAGATCTAGATTTCAACCTTCAATTATTTGTTACATAGGTTAGTGTTGAAAAAAACAACAACTTTACTTCTTATAACTACTTTACAAAACAACGCTTTATTTCAGCTTATTGAACATTTTCACATTTTAGTTGTTAAAAAAATCGTAATGTCAAGTCTATGTATAACATATATGACTTTAACTTTATAAGGTTTTTAACTTCGATAGCTTTGTATTGTGTCCTTTGCACCACGGGAACGCTTTAAAAGTAAGCTTAGGCACCGCTGTTCTTACTGTCTTGCATAAAAAAAAAGCCCTCCAAATGTGAATACATTAATGCTGTGTTCCATGTCCATGTGGAATATTTGTGCAATGGGCTGCTGTGGACATGTGAACATACGTGTGCGTTTGTGTGTGTGAGAAGCTACTTAGTGTTTGGTATTAGGTGTTTGCTTTTTTGCATAAATATATTTATTTTACAATTTAATATTTATTTATTTATTTAAAATAAAACAATTTTGTTTTCGATCAATAAAAGTGACATATGGGTTTATCTTCCTTCTATCTAGGATAATAAGAATATATCTATTGGATGAAACATGTACTCACGGAAAGGTCTTCTGGTCTTCTCGGGATAGCTGGTGGTCGGACCTTTCCGAAGCCTCAACATTTTATACACTTTTGTGTTCCAATGTCAGGCTAATGACTTTCCGCAGTGAGCGAGCGTGAACCTATCAACGATCAGTATTGTTATTAATTACAGACTTAAACAGAAGCTTCAAGCTAAAGAATTAATGGAAGGCTGTGGATTATGTCCCTTAGGCCTGGGGGTCAAACTTGTACGTTGTAAACTTTACAGATGCAGTCACAAATTACCGGTCATTAAAACTGACTTCCGTACTGGCTTTATTTCAGTGCTAAGGAGTTAGGGGGAGGGAAGTTGTCCCCATCAATCGGTGTAGCCCAAGGGTCCAAACTCTGTTTTGTTTTGTTAATCAATTCACTTCACTAAGATCCCTAAAAAAATTGGAAGTTATTTTTTTTTGTATACATATTTAATGATTCATTTTTTTATGCAAAGAATTATAACTTTATTAAAGATTGTTAAAAATGGGTGAAAGAGATTAGAGGCAAAATTACATTTTGACATCTACATCTGAAATATGCAGTAAAGCTACTCTCTCATTAGTTTAAAGGGGGAGAGAAAAAAAGAAGCTATTGCCTTTAACATTGTGTAAATAGACTCGGATGATTAAAGCGCATCAACCTCATGAGAGAACTGTACTACTGTACATCAATATGGCACGCAAACAGTACATAAGGCTCCCATCACAGCAGTTTACCAGTCAAAGAGATACGCCAGTATAAGATGACAACAGTGCACAAGTCTGAGATGACAACAGTGCACCAGTCTAAGATGACAACAGTGCACCAGTCTAAGATGACAACAGTACACCAGTTTAAGATGACAACAGTGCACCAGTCTAAGATGAAAACAGTGCACAATCTAAGATGACAACAGTGCTTCAGTCTAAGATGACAACAGTGCACCAGTCTAAGATGACAACAGTGCACAAGTCTAAGATGACAACAGTGCACCAGTCTAAGATGACAACAGTGCAC
>JADKLZ010019686.1:3795709-3828347 GCA_021533235.1 Biomphalaria straminea | reverse complement strand
AGTCTAAGATGACAACAGTGCACCAGTCTAAGATGACAACAGTGCACAAGTCTAAGATGACAACAGTGCTTCAGTCTAAGATGACAACAGTAACCCAGTCTTGCATAAATGTACGTTATGCTCAGATGAAATCAGTAAATCCTCAGCATTAAGTTAAATGGTCCTTTTTACCTCAATTTTATCCAGTAACGTCATATCTTATGGCGTCTTACAGTGAGCGTTTATCAAACGAGCATTTAATCTGTGACAGTTGGCAGTTTCGTGTTTATAAATAATAGCCTTTAATGATAGTTTAGGTAAATAGTTTGTCACAAGAGTCGAGACAGATGTCAGGAAACAAATGTCATAAAACATGCCATGTTGTTACCTTTTACCTTAACCTATCCCTTAGTCTGTTGAACAGTTGGGGCACCAAGACCTGTCGACCGTCTTTATCTATTTCTCCCTGTCTTTTGCCTTGTTTCAAACCTCTTTCAATTGTAGGCCCGTCCATTCTTTTATGTTGTCCTCCCATCGCTTTCTCTGTCTGCCTCTTCTTCTTTTTCCCTGAAGGAAAGTCTTTGCGAGCCCCTTATTCTTGTAACGTGGCCATAGATTTTAAGATTTTGTCATCAGCCTCATAAGCTCATTACTCATAAAGTAATGTTGAAAATTATATTAAATCGACTAAAACCGATAGCAGACAACATCATATCAGAAGAACAAGCGGGTTTTAGACAAGGTCGCAGCACAACAGAACAAATCCTACACCTCAGAATACTCTGTGAAAAAATATCTCCAACTTCAAGATCATCTTTTCCATGTCTTCATTGATTTCAAGAAAGATTTCGATCGAGTATGGCACAGGGCACTCTGGGTCATGGTGTAAAAAAAAAAGTTCCCCTTTCAGACCTTGTGGTCTATAGGGCAGATGATGTAAAGGTCATCTGATTCTGTGACCTACGGTTAACGTGGGTGTCATGTGGCCAGCACAACGACCAACCACCTTTACTTTTCCCCAACTAATGTCAAGTACCCATTAGAGCTGGGTGGACTCAGCTCATGAATTATAAATTCTTATTCGCAGATATTTGAGATTGTAATACTTTTTGTAAGCTCAAGATAATGAGAAATATCGAATTGGAGCGCAAACATTTTCGGTCTATACTTCTTATTAATTTATGTAATTAAACTAGTAGACATATGCAAGAATATTAATGGAGGAGTTACAATTAAATTATTTTCCTTATAGTACACTTCCCGTTATTTAAACAAACAAAATTATTATTGTTATGTTAGAAACGAACTAGTATTCATTCGTTTGCACTACCAGGGTCGAGTTTCGATAAAGAGAAACAAAATTCATGTAGTCTAGTTCCTTTATCATTTCTATTGAAGAATTTTCTGGGGATGTAGCTCGGAGGATTTCCAGCTACCCCTCGCTTCAGCGTGGCGCCTCTGTGGAAACGTCTAGTAGTGGAACTAGATAGCAGTAGCGGCCTTGGGGGGTGGCAAGTGGGGCAACCGCCCCAGGCTTCACGCTTGTAGGCGGCCCCGCGATCGAAGATTGTATAGTGACCTACTTCGAAAACCAAATCAGTTTTCATAAACTAGGACTTGTTACTCAAAAGCAGCAACTAATGACCTGCCGATTCTAAGTGGCTGTCATTGTTGAAGAGCTCACCATGGCATCAATAAAAATACGTAGATGGATGTTTCAATAGAATTTTATTAGGAAACATGTGTAGTGATGAAGTTTGAACTATGAAAGAGTCGTTTATAACATTTGAATTAACATAAATAAAACTTTTGAAAATTTGATTTTTTTTAAATAAAAATTAACAAACAAATAAACAGTGTGTTCTTAACTTTCGCTGGTAATACATTCTAAGTCCGCTCGCGAAGGTCAGATTGTTGCGGTATTTATTTTCATAAGCGTATGTTATATTCGGATATAAACAGTATCACAAAGACTTAAAACCCCTAGCTAGCCATTACCCATTTCATTAATTACTTTTAAAGGCTGCTCCTTTTAAAAACTCATTAAATGTTCAGTAATTTTGTAAGTGCCACTGTTATATCGCATTACAGTATAAAAAGAATTGGTGCGTAATGCATTTAATATACTGTTCATTTAGTCTGAAATGAAAAAAAAAAAAGGTTGAGGGTGTAAGAAAAGAATTCTTTATTTGGTACTGGAACCTAGCCTGTATTGAACCAGTTGATGTGCTTGTACAGCTTTTTCGGCCAATCAGCTTCCAGAAAGTTTGGCGATGACGTATTAAGTTTTTTTTTCGAAATAGGATTCTGTGCCTAAAACCCGTGTCACCATGTTAAAAATTAACAACAACAAAAAACAAAAAAAAAACGCGGGAGTAATTTTGTGAAAACTCGTGGTATAACAATTTCGCAAAAGTCGTGTATGTGAAAGTGTATGGACCACTGTAGCTGTAGTAATGAAATGATGCACCTGAGTCAAATACCTTTCCGTGGTGTGACAGCTTAAGTGCCTCAATGACCCTCAGAGCTATACTGGCGGGAGCTCATCCCTCCTGGTAGGTAAGGTCTGTTAGGAAAGAGGCCAGACAAAAGGTGCATACCCCCTCCCCGGGATATAGGGATTGTAAGATAGGCTAACTACTTGTCCATGGAAAAAAATAGTGTTATAGAAACCAGAGCAAAAACACAAACACTAAACATTGTCAGAGGCGAGAGGAGAGCTCCACAAATGAGACTTTTGAAACTGCACAGGGAAAGTCGATTGAATCCTGTAAGGCCAACCACTCTACTTTAACCAATGAAAGTATCATTTAACTTGGAGACATTGAATGTCCGTACTTTACTAGAACCAGGTAGATATACACAAGTTTCCAAGGAAATGGTCAACTACAAACAACAGATCCTTGGAATTGATGAAGTTCGCTGGAACACTGTCACATATGCAATTCTAGGTTTATTTATGTATTTAATTATTTGGTAAGGCCACTTATCAAAACCTAGAATATGGGTTTTTTACTATACAGGTTTAACCCGGGATCTATTTATAGCTTGTCTGGAGACTTCTAGAATTCAAATCTATTGGTTAGTTTGAATAAAAAGACATTTTGAAAGGAGGCGCGTTTACAAAGGCGCCCAAGTCAGTTCTGGCTTAGATGCTGTCTAGAGAAGTCGCATTGTTAGATTTGATATTAATTTAAGAAAAAGTATGTCTTTGTGGACTCAGAAGTTTTATTAATATTATTTGTACATAGCTGTACTTATGTTGAGTTTAAATAAAGGTTCCTGTATTGTTTCATCAAGGCATTTACTCTGTTGAATCCTAGATCGTCATTGTTCAATATTATTATATTCAAAATACAATCCACGGCACACGGTCTGTATGGTCTTGTTTCAAGTAATACAGCATAGACAAGGCACTTCAGCGAAAGTTATACCAAGATCATATTTGACCGTGACAAACACATTTGGTGAAACAAGACTGCAATCAGGAGAAACCCTTCTCTTCTCTGGAAAGAAAAAAAGAAGATGACTTATATGAAAATGGTGTAGCACTAGTACCAGGGGCGGACTGGGTATCAAAATCGGCCCGGGCATTACCATATAAACCGGCCCACAAATGGCATGTCATATTTTTTTAATTTTTTTTTTTTTTTTGGGGGGGAGGGTTTACCACACTATATCTTGCGTCTTGCGGGCCACATGACCGAAAAGTTACAAAAACAAATTGAAATTGTTCTGAAACTATTTAGGTAGAAACATATGGGTTAAATACTTAATTAATAGGTTTTTAGACAGTTATATATCTTTACGCGTCAGAAAATAACCACATTTCTCTACTTACAATATATGCAACAGTGTAAGTAGTTCTAACAACGACTAATTTTGCGGACTCTTTTGGTAAAATAAATTCCATGGATCCTCCCTATAGGCTTAGTTTGACAATTTTTCTATTCGCGACAAAAACTAAGAACGACGCTATATTTATTTTATAATACTGTTTTTATGTTGTTTTATTAGACAACCATTCTTTCTTTATAAAAATTAATGTGTTGTTTTATTATCATGTTCAACAACAACAACAAAAAAAGAGTAAAGATAGGTTTCCTGGTAGATTCTACATTCAGAGTTCCAATTCACAAAGACACAAATGTTAAAGATCATGATACCAATCCACCAGAGAAATGAGGGCCCAAACTAGCTACAGATACGATACATTTTTTCAACCTTTTTTTTCGTTTGGAAGTAGTATTTACACTTTGTGCCGACGTTTTCGCGGGCCGAATGGAACCACGTAGTGGGCCGAATCTGACCCGCGGGTCGTATTTCGAGCATCACTGCTCTAGACAGTACACACCGCCAAGAGACGGCTAGGGAGTCCGAGGAACTGCCGGAGGGGCACGGGGCGAAGCCCCGGAGCCTAGCACAATTTCCGTTATTTTAAGCTTTAAAAAATGCATATTCTGAGATATCAACAGTGCTATTAGACTGCTACTCTTCCACTAAAAAAATTCAAAAACCAAATCTGCTATTCACTTGAGTGCAGCGACTGGTAGAAAATGGTAAAATGATTTAGTTTTTGTATTGTAAGGGGGAGGGAAACCACAAAACCCAATTTGGCTACGCTCATGAAATTTGGTGACTGTAGTTTTTTAAGTTGGCTGCACTGGGGCAGTAAACAAAGTTTCCCTTTCAGACAATGAGGTCTGAGGCATGTGATGGTTTGAACTCCTCCCATCCCGGCTACGACCATATGTTATATGATAGGTGTAGGCCTAAGTCTAAATCTCTACAAAATATATAAAGTTGTATAATGCATCGAAAACTGTATGTCTGCATTCGTAGAATTGTATAATTTGAATATGAATGAATATATCATGAACCATTATTTATAAATCTAAGTCTCCTTTCATTTAATATCGGATGTGACAGCGCTATATAAATTTTTGTAATTATTGTAATAATTTTCATCATTAATGACTTTATATTAAGCATAAGTTTGCCATTAATTATTATGGTGTAATGAATTGATTTAGATCTAGATTTATTTTTTATTTAAATATTATTTTTTTTTGTAACCCTCAAGTGTAGTATTTTTTACTATTTTTAGATCTATAATCTATGTTATTAAAAATAAGCAAAAAGAACCTTACTTTTCTATTCAAATCGCAGAAAGTAGAACTTTTATACACAAATTGAGCTGTGAAAAAGTGGCTTTCAATTTCGCGGCTGTCGACACTGTGTGCATGTGTTATTGTGAATCTCTATTAAGTATTGTTAAAGAGCTAATTGTCGCGCCTTATTTTTATTTTATTTTTTTTTTTGGTTCGTTATATCAATGCTTTCTAACTTAACCTATCTCATCCCCCTTTGTCGTTAACTTTCAATGGAACCATCAAAAGACGGGGGAGGAAAGGAGCAAAAAAATGGGAGTTCCATATATCAAAGGTCCATGCCGACCAGCAAAATGATGAGGCCAAACACAACCTCGGAGACATCAAAGCAGTGTTGAAGTCCATGCCGCTTGCGCAGAAAGTTTGGTCTAACGTTTTGCAAATGATAATACGTACAGTGTAGCCCCCCTATAGCGTATTGTTTTTTATTCTAGTCGAATTTCAAACTAAAGTAATTGTAATAATAATAAAATAAAAAAAAAGAAAAGAAAACGTGTTCGGGCCTTTGTTTCTTACCGCTGTTACTTTTTTTTTTTTTTAAAGTTGTCTGTATTGAAATTTTTTTTCTTTGGTCGCGGCCTGACCGGCCCATTTGGTACCGGCCCACCGGGCATTTGCCCGGTTGCCCATATAGCCAGTCCGCCCCTGAGCACTACTACTAAACAAAGTCTTTTAGAATGGGAACCAGTTTGTTTCAGAGAGAATAATTAGAGCCAAATTTTTGTCTAAGTTAAAAATGTGCTATGCTCCCACCAACCTTGCAAATGATACTGACAAAAACACATTTTATGACCAACTGCAAAGTATAGTTGACAAAATACCTACAAGAGATATTTTGATTGTCATGGGAGACTTGAATGCCAAAGTGGGAGTGATAAAAGAGAGAGAGAGAGAGAGAGAAAGAGAGATAAAAGTATGGGCACCCATGGACTTGGCACCATAATTGAAAATGAAGAAATGTTTGCAGATTTCTGCACATTTGGTGAACTGGTGATAGGAGGCAGCATTTTCCCACACACAAAATGCCACAAAGTGACACCACACAATAAGACAGAGAATCAAATCGACCATATTAACGTACGTCGCAAGTGGAGAAGCACACTACTAGATGTACGAAACAGAAGAGGAGCAAATATTGGCTCAGACCAACACCTAATTGTTGCCAAACTAAAAATGAAGATAGACAGCAATAGCCTAAAACAAAATTTAACAAAAGGAAAGGAATTTACCTAAATGAGCTACACAACACCCAAATAAAAAAGAATTCCAACTATCCCTTCAAAATAGATTTGCTGTGCTACAACTAGATGAGGACGAACAAAGCGTTGATAAATCTTTGCAAAATTTCAAACAATGAAGTACTAAGACATTACCATAAGAAGAAACAAGGTTACAAAGACAGTTTGTGCGAAGACACAAACTCAAAATTGGCCCTAGAAGTGGTCCACCCAGGCAGGTAAAAAGGCAAGTTTCAATATTTTCAGAAAGAGTATCAGAGTGAAATTCTATCAAAGACAAATGACAGAGAAGAATAGAGAAAGAAGGTTTGCGGATCTTGTGTGGTGCCCCAGCGGTCCACAGTCCAAAGGATAGGTGAAAATGAATGTGAACCTAGATGTGCACCTGGCCTAACATGTATAATCGCTCTAATTGTTTTGTAAAGGGACAATCTCTTATTCCGAACAACATTAGCCTACCGTAAAAAAATGTCCTTTATTTCAGTGGTCTAACCCTGTGGTGGAGCACTGCAGCTCGTGCGCTGTTATTGAATAAATGTGTTAAAAATATGGAATATCGTCGACTTCCCTACTAAGTAGCCTCCCGTGTTTGTTACTATTAATAGTGAATTGTTATAAAAGTGGTGTATTTTTATGAAAAAAAAACTGCTTGCATAAGTGATTTTAAAAATTATATTTTTCGCTTTTAGAAAAGAAAAAAGTAGCTGTTGCATCAGAACTTTAAATGGTCTAAAATATTATGATGTCGGATTTTCACTATTTTTTCTACTTTACGAAATCTAAACTGGACGGACGGACAGACAGGCCACACAAAATAATAGCGGCCTTCTTGGAGCCAATGAAAATAGAGGTGGCAGCTTTTATTATATACAAATTATTATTATATTCAAATGTGGTGCGTTTGGGTCCACATAAATAAAAATAGATCAAGTCAACACGTAGGCCGCTTTCAATCTCTTTATTATACACTAAAGACCTGCAGCCATCAGAAAACACAATGGATTCAGAGCAGGATTACACAGGATGGTATTACAGTATTAGGCTATGTGCAAGCCAGAGCTTCAGTGAAGGATGCCGCAAGTAGGGGAAGGAAGTGTCCGCCTTGTTTGAGGTCAGAGGTCAGCTTGATATATTGCCAGCCGGTGCTTTGTCAAGCTTGGCTTACCGGTACAATATATCTACTCCACTACAAAAAACAAATCAGAGAAGAGGAGAAAACGGGCGACAGATCATGCGTGCTGAGCCAAAGTTTTATTGCATATAGTTAAGTAGGTAATCTTAAATAAAAATCACCTATAGCCTTTACAAGTAGGGAATGACAAGCACATTAAAACTGAGCAATTTTAAACAAAGGTAAATATATTTAATAAACACTAATTTAGTTTCCATATTTTACATACAAATGGGGGCCGATTTTTTAAGTTACAAGTCCCACTTAATACATATGTAACCGTGTCTAAGTTTTTTGTTCAGTAAAAAAAAATTAATCAAATCTATATATATAATCCTCAAAGTAAGAGGTCAAACGAGCAACAACAATTAATTGGGAAGATCCCATGGCGCACCACGGTGTGAATAGAGCCAATCCGCACTATTTTCATTCACAAAATAGCATAGACATAAATAAATATATACTGGAAAAAGGAAGTAACTTCGTGTAACTTGAAAACACATGTATAGGCCTATATATCTACTATTGAATTATGATTTCTAAATTATGAAAAAAATAAAAATTGCATGATCCTCAGTCTTACAGATTAAACACAATTTATAGACATAAAATAAAGTACACACAATTGTAATGCACAAATTTTTGTTTCATAAAACTCTCTTATGAATTTGTGTAGCGAATGGAAGGGAGGTTAAAAAAGTGAAAGCCGGAAGAGATTATATTGTGTCGTAAGACTCTTGAAACTAGAACGACAATACACAGATAGATACTACTCTCAGGTTTGACTTTAGCTCGGGAAATCTGTTATATCATGTTATAAAATGGTTCAATTTAATAATTTATACACATAAAAATTAGCACGGGTCCAAGAAAGTGCGGGACCCACTGTGGTCGCATATGTTACAGTGCCTAAGGCATGCCCTGCAAAATAGCGGCGTATGCTATGCCGCCGGTCGACTAGTACTTAAATAATTTATATAAAATCTAATAATTCCATTATCTTTTGTAGCTTTTTTTTTTTAAAGATATCCGTACATAAGAAGCTATTTCAGAAGCCTTTTTTATACATTTCTGACCTTGAATTATCGCGGGTTTTCTGTAATATGCGTTTTAAAATTGACGCTTACAGGCGCATTTTCCTGACCTAAAGCTCACCATTCATCCTATTAAAAAAATTGCGTGAATTCTATACTAGAATTCGATCGCCCCTACCGCTCCCCCCCCCTGGATCCGCCAGTGCCCCTAATGGTCGTGTCATGGGCGCATTTATAACGATTGGTCCTGAATGAGCCCCTTCGCATCATGGTTGCTACACCACTGCATTGAAAGCTATGCGTATTTTGACACGACGCCTGACTTTGCTTCCTAGATAGACGGCATGGGCGTAGCCAGGATTTTTTTTCGGGGGGGGTTTAGGGGGGGGGGTGTTTGCACCCCCCCCCCCCCCCCTCTAAATAAAAAAAAATATAAATATGAGTATATGTATGTATATATATAGATATATATCCCTCCGTATATGTGTGTGTGTTTGTGTGTGTGTATGTGTGTGTACATAATTAATTTTTATTAGCTTCATTGTTTCTGAAGGCCTTTATGTGCCCTAGCATATGTGCTTCCTGGAGTTAGTGGAAAAATTGTAGACTCTCCCCCTTGGCCGCAAGGGGGTCTGGGGGAGCGGCGAGAGCTCCCCCAGTGCGGGGCTTTAGCCCCGCCGCCAAGCACTATTTCCAGTATTGAATGCCAACAAAATACATATTCTGAGGTATCTATGGTGGATTATCTTGCTGTTAAAAAGTTTTATTTCAAAAACCTTATATTCTATTCTTACTGACTTAGACCCTCCCGCACATTTGACGACAAGATGTTTCCACAAAAATCTGTGACTGGTAATTTCTGAAGCCTCTTCCCACCTGCTCTGAGGACTCCAAGTTGTACTTGGATGTCATCGCAACTTTTATTAGGCTGTAATTTATTTTGTCGGAGAACATGTCCCGCTAACCTCATGCGACGCTCTGTCACAACCTTGCTACGGGACGACTCCTAGTTCGGCATAGGATTTCCTTGATTTAGACCCGATCTCTATAACTAAGTCCTAAATTCTGTCTTAGCCATCTTGTTGAGCTACATTGTTTTTGTTTTTTTGTTTGTTTTTGTTTAATTTCGCAGACGAGTATTTACTGCACTTTATTAATGGAGCCCAGCCACTGGTAGAAATGTGTAACCTCTCTTGACTAGGCTAGTGTAATTGTGTGTCTGTAGTTTGCTAAAGATTTTATATCGAAAAGGAAATTTTTATCGTCAAAATCATTTTTTAAACAAATTTAAAACACCATACTACGCTCATAGATTTTGGTGAATTAAGTTTGCTTTAGAATAATGTATTTTCAACCTTACAGGTTGCAGTAGGTGGATTTTAAACTCAAAACCATCCCTAGGCGGTTTAAACTTAAAAAAAAAATCTCTGGAGGAGGGGATTTAAACTCAAAATTCCATTGGGTTGGCTACGCTCATAGAATTTTGAGTGTGTAATTTGCTTTTTTATATTGAAAAGTTTTTTTTTTTAGTATTAAATCCCGCTGAAAGGGGGTTAAAACTCAAAAACCCCTTTGGCAACGCTCATAGCATTTAATTTGCTTTTTTTTATATTGAAGAGGTATTTTTAGCTTCAAATACCGCTGGAGGGTGTTTAAAGTCATAACCCCTTTTGGCATCGCTCATATAATTTTGAGTGTGTAATTTGCTTTTTTTTTTCAAATTGAAGAGATATTTATAGCTTCAAACCCCGCTGAAGGAGGGTTTAAACTCAAAACCCCCTATGGATACGCTCAAAGCACTTTTAGTGTGTACCTAATTTCCTTTCATATATTAAAGAAGTATTTTTTGCTTTAAACCCCGCTGAAGAGGGGTTTAAACTCAACCCCACCTTTGGCTGCACTCATAGAATTTTGAGTGTGTAATTTGCTTTTAATATATTGAAAAGGGGGTTTTTAACGGCCAGCCCAGCTTGGGGGGGGGGGGGGTTAAACACTAAACCCCCCTTGGCTACGCTCATAGAAGCCGGTGACTGATGTATGGATAGTCTTACATTGAAGAAAGGGTTTTATCGAAAATTTCTGAGGGGGTTTTAAAATCAAACTCCCCCCCCCCCTTTTAGCTATGCTCTTGGAATTTCGAAATTATCGTTTACATTGTTTTTTTGTATGTTTTGTTCTATAGAAGAGGGGGGGGGTTTAACTGCAAAACCCCCTGTTAGGGGGTTTTAAACTCAAAACCACTTGGCTGCACTGAGACAAATGATGGTTTAGTATTGAAATCTCGCCTAAGGTTAACAAAATCTAATTAAAAAATCAGTAAGAATATTCAAAGAAACCCCCCCCCCTGGCTACGCCCATGATAGACGGTGATTTTGAGTGCTGAGAGGGATATTTTGTGGACTTCTGGAACATGCGAGCTAGTAGGGCACAATCAAGAGACATAAATAAATAAATATATATATAGACTGACCGATAAAAAAGTTTTATATAGCCTAATCACAATTTGTGAATTGCAATTTTGTGTACTTTACTTAAAGACCAACTGAAGAGGTTTTGGGGTCAGACACGGAAACCGGTGTAATACTTTTTTTTAGTTTCATAATGCTTAAAAAAACATACGTACGAAATATTAGACATATATTCTTTGTAATTATTTAGATATAAGCATTTTAATGTGCGTTTTAGGGCCTATCAAATTTCACAATCTCGAAGCCATTCGAGATCAGATTCTCCCAGACAACCAAGGTCGATGACGTAGTCTTAGGGAAATTAGGTCAAATTATTACAGTTTATGGCTTACAGCGTGTTTCCCAATTCCCTTTTACAGGAAGGCCAGTTTCGAAAACAAAGGCGTCTAAAACACACCAATGTATAAAAATTGGATGTTAGAGTTGGGGAAATGAGGTCAAATCACGCAATTTATGGCTTTACATGTTAGATCTACCGTTTGTCGGCTTTTCTTGATCTAGTCAAGCGAACAGCGTTTCAGCCCACGCACTACGCGCGCCTCAGTTAACGTTTCGTTTTGGTCAAGTTACGCAATTTATGGCTTAGAGTCTAGATCTACATGTTACTATTGTTACTGCTTCAGGCTTATTCTAAATCTATATCTACTGCTTTTGACCAAGAACTAGATCTTCTTTTCTCAGATCTTTAATGATGTAGATCTATAAACTAGACCTAAATTTAAATCTAAATTTGATTACTCAAAGTCTATATTAAAAAAGTCTATATCTACTAATAGTAGTAGGGCCCCTATTAGCAAATAATAAGAAATTAGACCTATCTATTATAGAATCTAGACTCTAGACTGATCCGATCGAGGTGCTGGGCCTGGATCTAGATAAAGTTTAACATTATTTACCTATATAGTCGTCCCTCAATAGGCCCGATATGGGTGAAAAAAATATATTGACTACAATGTTGAACTCATTCAATGTAGAATGTAGTTATTGTAGTGCACGATTATATTTAGTTTTATTTTAGAGTCACAACCCCGTACATTAACACTATATATATAGTCACTAGCAAATTGAGTAGCAAATAGCTTTAACCTTAACCTAGGCCTAGACTTAAAAGTAGTCTAGCTGATTTAGATCTATAGATCTAAATGTCCAAAAAAAAACTAAGCAAAAATCAGTATATCAGACCTATAGATCTACCTGCTACCAATTCTATAATGTTATAACTATATTTATGGATTTCGTTACACTCTTTCAGAAATATATTGGTATATTCGGGCCTATATAGTTAAATAGTTCTATAAATCTATAGGCCTATGTCAAAATTGAAGAATTTTTGTTGACATGCAGTCTATATTTTGATTGGAAAAGAATCATCCGAATTAAGTTAATCTGTAACTGTAACAAGGTTTTAAATTGTGTTTA
Organism: Biomphalaria straminea; assembly: GCA_021533235.1. Lineage (NCBI taxonomy): Eukaryota > Metazoa > Mollusca > Gastropoda > Planorbidae > Biomphalaria > Biomphalaria straminea. The sequence goes on along the minus strand of JADKLZ010019686.1, from coordinate 3,815,867 downwards.
GACTATCACTATAAATAAAAGAGATTATCCTACTGGAAAAGGAGTTGTTTTTTTTCTTTTCTATGGGAAGTAAAAAATAAATTATAGTTTCAATATAATATTAAGTAATGCATAGGCTAATGTTAATGTAGTTATGGAACTCATTTTATTAAATTTTAGTAACCCAATTATTGCCAGTTAATAGCCATTAGTCAATGAATATATTTATATTTTTAAAAAACATTTTATTAAAAAATGCAGAGATATTCATAATTTAAAGTGTTTAATAATTAAGGCTGGCCTCGAAAGATTAATGAGGAATGCAGTATTTTCTGTGGCTACGCAGCCCAACTGCAAACTACATATTTTGCCACGTCCAGTGAAGACATAACCAATTTCCGCTGGTGGTCAATTTAAATGTTCTTTTGAATGTCTACGTCTGTCCTCGGCAGTGGATTTTCTTTTGGCTTCTAATATTTATTCGACGATGCAATTTCTCATAAATAGCATCGTTCGAAGAATGAGATCCAACTCTTTTATTTTTTTTTTAATTTAACCCCTTTACAGATCAATTTAAGTCATCATTGCAATCGACATTCAAATCTACAATAACAAAGAAATGATCAAAATTTGAATAAGTTTCGAAATCCAGAAATTTGTGTGGTTCGCGCTCCGAACTGTCTTCTCTGTCGTCTCAGGTTCAAACATTGACTGCTGCCATTAACTAACATTCTGCTAGAGTTTTGTGCTATGATATAGTAATATTCAATCATTCAATCCTGATTCAAAGCAAGTGAAAAGGACTAAAATAACAAACAAATAATGTTGTGTGTATAATAAAGAACTCAATTAAAAAGTGATTTTGTATTTACATTTTTTTAGTATTTATTATTAGAAAAAATTGTAGAATGTTTCTGTGATTTGTTTCACAATAGAAACATGGAATATTAACTCTTCTTGTTCTTCCCAAATGATGAAAGATCCATCTAGTAAACTTGTCTGTATGCCACATGTCATATATGTTTTCTGTAAAATAGATTTTTAAAAATTTATTATTAACATTTATACTTAATTATGTATACATATATATAGAACTAGTGGTTATATATATTATATATGTTATACTGATTATTTAATCCAACATTAACATCTATGGCTGCCTTGTAGTGCGGTTTGCGCGCTGGACTGCCATTTGGATTTATCGATGGTCCCGGGTTCTAACCTTGCGCGCTCCCATGCCCCAGCGCCCTGCGAGAGGTTTGGACTAGGAAGTAACTATCTTCCGAAGGAACATGAAACATGTAAAACATTTTACAAAACTTTTTTTTTTTTACAAACATATAACTCTTATTGTTTGTAATTTACTCTACTCTACACTAGGTCTAGGCAATTAATATACCGGTATTTAAGACTTAAAGACATGTGAATAGTATAGATCTGTATTTAACATTACCAATATAAATGATGACTTATTATTTTTTAGATCTAAAGACACTAAAGTCAAGCCTAATAAGTATAGTAAGGGCTAGTAAAGGGCTATATTAGATCTATTATAAATATATTCCCTGTCTATAATTAGTCTATATATAATAGATTTAGCTTCTAATCTAAAGGCTTTAGGTTTAGTCCTTGGCCTTGACTAATAGATATTTAGATATTATAATAATTAGTGTTACTAATATAATGCTATACTAGTGTTACACAGTGAGTGTAAGTGCTGTAAGTGTAAGATCTACTATAGATTTAGAATTTAGATCTAGTCACCTAGTGACTATGTAAGTGTAAGATCTACTATAAATCTAGTGACTATATCTATATACTATACTAGTATATAATAATATAAGTCTATGTCTATTATTATAATTATACCAAAACTAAGTAAATCATAGTAAATGGCTGGATCTAATCTAAAATAATCTATCTCTAATTCTATTCTAGTTTCTAGCTACTCTTAGTCTTAGCTAGGCCTTCTAAAACTTACTAGATCTAGTCACTCTATCACTAGATAACTTTATAATACATGATTTGTAGTAATACTTAATACTAATAGCTTATACACTAGTAGATTTAAATTTAAGTAGATCTAAAATCTAATCTAGAGTACCCTATTGATATTGTCACTATTGAGTATTGTATTGTAAATTGTAACCTATCCGGGGCTATCCGATTCTAGTTAGACTAGATTTAATCTATCTATAATTATATTAATTAAATAATCTGCCCTATAATAAAATATACTTTAGTTTGACAAAGTTATCTTCAGGGCATTTTGGTGCATCCAATCATAAGTATAATTTTAAATTGTTTGATAAGTAGATCTAGATCTATATCATCTGAATCGCTATCAATAACGTAGCCTATCCAGCCATGTCTATTTTTATTTATTTACATTTCCTCAGTCCAGTACAACACGTCACTTCCGGTTTCGGCCATTAAAGCTGATTTTCAAATCTCGTTATTTTTTACACTTTCAAATTACTTTTTCTAATATAAATACGCTTTTCTAAAATCTCAAATTTTTAGGAACTAACTCTGATGATATGAACTATCTAAATCAATCGCTATCTCAATTTCGAAAAAAACCTCTTCAGTTGGTCTTTAAGCCTGTGAGTTTTCTTTAATCTCTAAGATTGAAAATCACGCAATTTTTTTAATTTTTTAGAATTCGGAAATCCAAATACAATAGATATACATGTTTTCAAGTTACATGAAGTTATTTCCTTTTTCCAGTCTATTATATTTATGTATGTCTATGGGCACAATCATAACATGTTGAATAGATAGAAGAATAGAACTGTAAAATACAATCACTGACCTATACAAACTTTTGGTTTGTTCCCCTAATGTTCTCCGTTACTTCTTTTAGTTTAACAAAATAAGGCACATGATGTTTATTTATTGCCAGTTGGTTGCTTTATTATTAAATAAAAAGTTTGTCTTTCATTTTAATAATAGATCTATACACAAATTCACCGCTAAAAAATTTTTAAATAAGTATTTTAATCCAATGATAAATGTATATATTTAGTTACATTTTATATATTAATGTAACCAAAATTATATTTCATTAGATTTTTAACAAAAAGAAAATTTAGTTATTTAACTGGCATGGATATGATGAATTTTTATTTTATACTGTTCCAACTGTCAATAAACAATTTATAAGTGAAAAAAAAGTGTAAAGATTACTATTATATATAGAATACATCTATATAAATACTATAATTAACTATAGATCTACTATGATCTAGCAATAAATAATCGAACTTATTTGAGTTGTTTTTAATTGTATTATTAGCATTATATAATTATTTATCTGATGCAATTAAAAGTTCTTTTTGTGCAGTCATAGATACTATATAGATCTAGATCTATTCTATCTACTAGATAATCTACTATCACTGTATCAGCTGTCTACACTGACTACGTCTACAGTACTAGTTACTAGTTTAAGTACTTTAAGTTTAAGACGGTCTACTCTAACTTACTCTAAGTCTAAATTAGACTAAAAACTAAGACTAAGTCTAAATCAACTAAATGTAAATCAAATCTTGAAAATTTGTAGTCTAATTAAAATAATTTTAAATTTAAATAAGACTTAGTCGACTTAGACTATAGATCTAGAGTCTAAGTAGATGCTTGAGTCATTGATTGTTATAATAGTAGATTCTATCTAAATAACTAATTCATATTTATATAAATGTACTAATTTAGATCTAGTACTCATGATCTCTCAAGTACTGCTTACCCCTGCCCCTACTGATTAATAATAATATTTAATTATAGTCAAGTCAAGTGATTTATAGAGTTTAAACTTAAAGTTAAACAAGTGGACCTTTAGTGGTTAACTAGATCTATATCTTTTTTAATTATTTAATTTTATTCATTCTTTATAAGTCTCTAGAGTTTTTAGTAACTACACTAAGACAGTCTAAAGTTTAGTAATTACTGAGTTGGACTTGTGCAAAATGTGTATCAAGTTTTTTTTAGACTTTAGATCTACTAGAATCTGTAAATCTACATTCCAATGATTAAATGTAATCTCCCTGAGATGATAGATTCAGATAGATCTAATCTAGTAATAATAACTAATAATTATATTAATGTTTCAATATAGGATCTAGTCAATTATTATCTCTAGACAAAATTCTAGAGTTGAGTCTTATCTAGATCTCATTAAATTTTGAAAAATTTAAATCTGATAGTTAGAATCTAGTATTCTAAATCTAGTTGACCCAATTGTATCTAGTATATATAGTAAAAAATATAGTTTTCAGACTCTTGAGACTTGAGTATCTTTCTAATTACTAATAGTAATAATTTAATTAACCTAACACTGACATTTGACGATTTGTATATATATAAAATATTATAAAATTATTTTATATATATATATATATATATTAATATACTATATCTATTAGTAATTACTTTACTATTTAAAAGTCACTAGGTCTACAGATATAATATATATTATATAATATAATTAAGAATCATTTTTAAAGTCTAGTCTTCTAAGTCTAGACAAGTGTAGCAATTATAAAATGATAGGCTATATTAATAAGAGATTTATATCTAAATTTAGTAGATAAGAATACACCCTGAACCTAGATAGCTAGACTTAGTCTTAATATGTATAAAATCTAATTTTATTTAATACCGGTATATTTAATTTACATTGCTAGATTGAATCATAGATCTAAATCCAGAGGCAGAGCTAGTTGAAGATCTAGATTCTGCACTAGACTCCTGTATTCTCTAGTCTAGTCAGTCTAGTGAATCTAGTGTTAAAAACATTTTGCTACCTAACTCCTCAGCTGCAGAAAAAATGTCAACCTTACCTAAACCCCCATGATTGCTAGCTGTTAATATGCTTCATTATATTTATATTGAGCGCTGAAAAACTCTATGAGTTGATAGTGAGTAGATATTTATTATTAACAATAATATTAACTAGATCTAGATAAGATTATAATTGACATAAAGATTGCTTTATTTGAATCTTTTTGTCTTTTGAATATTCTGTACATTCATTTACTAGCATTGCACATCCACTGTGTCCATTGATTAGTTCTCAGCTTTATAATATATTGTTTCTATCTCCCCCTCTTCTTCTTCTCTCACTCTCTCACCCACTTTTTTTTGTTTCTCTCCCCCTCTCTCTTTAGCCTTCTCTCTTTTTCCTTCTCTCTCTCTCTTGAGCATCCTCCCTTTTTTTGTGTGCACCCTTAGCATGTTAATGTTTTTCTCCCTTTAGCTCCTCTTTCTGTCACTCTCTTCTATCTCTCTCTCCATCTTCTTTTTCTATCCCTCTCTTTTTTTCCTTCTCGCTCTCTTGAACCTCCTCCGTCCTCCCTTATAGTAATGCTCTCCAAATAAGACTAAAAAAGATATAAAACCCTAGCCCACTTGAATTGGCTGTCTAACCGGTAACCAGACTATAATTTTTTTTTTTTTGCTAGTAACTGCATCTGTAACTAAAAGAATTGAAAAAGAAATTAATTTCTTTTAAATTATATAGAGGATTCAATATTTCAAACAATGTAAGAGAGAATTCAATATATAAAATTCTCTTTCCGGTGAAAATACCACATCTAATATAATGTTAGTCTTTAGTTATTTTTCGCATCTAGCTAGTAGAGATATAATTTAAAAGATACCTTTCTTCATCATTCTTGTTCTAGAGTGGGCTTTGTGTGTATTGATGAGACATGCAACATTTAGATTCAAATAGATTTCCTATTATAAACATGCTAAAATAATTTGCAATTGATTTCTGTTTTGTCTGTAGGCACTGCAATGTGGAAATAAAATGACGTGCCTAACGAAGGATCTGCTTCTAAAAAATGCAAGAACCTACTGAAAATGATGTTACTGGGGCCCTGTGGCCCCACAGTGAAGTTCTTGACACTGATGTAGAAAAACATGTTCTAGCTGCTGAAACCCCGGACAGGTTTGAAGAGTGTGAAAAGGCTCAGCTAATAAGTGATGCAGGTGAAGGAGAGTCCGAGGAAAATATTGCCAAAAGCAATGAAATAGTTGCTGAAGCCAGTGTTGCCAGTCATAAAAGTCGCACCCCTCGTTTTAACTTGCGCCTTGTAAATAGAACTCAGAAATCTCAGAAGGATGCCAAATCTAAAGATGTGCATGTTGAAAATGGTTTAGAGAAAGAAAAGCATGTGTCATTTGAGGGGGACGGTAAATATGAACATCTAGAAGACGCCCCCAAATTGGAGTTTGTATCAGACAAGGCTAAAAAATTTGGCAGAGGCTCGAGTAGCACAGACTTCTTTGGACATAGTTCAGAGGAAGAGGACAACGATAGTGAGTCATTGGATACCAGGGTTCAAAGTGTTCAAAATGACGAGGTCAATGCTATAGCATCTTCATCGCTAGAAGACAACAAAACACCGTACAGCATTTTAAAGTCGGAAAATCACAATAGGTCTTTTCTTAAGGATAAACTCACTTCATCCATTCGTGGTAAGCAGAGTAATGTCCCTGTGAAAGGAAGTGAAAAATCTCCACTGCTCGGTAAACATAGCCCACCCAGCTCTGTCAGCTCCGTAAATGCTTCGCTGCCCAGACATTCGTTTAAAGATGAAGATTCACATCATGAACAATTATCATCCCCTACTAGGTCATTCAACTCATCGGAAGATGACTCTCAGTTTCATAACCTTTCCGAAGACACAGATCAGCACCCTTCACCTAGCATCATCTCTGATGGTAAGCACTGTCCATAAAAAATTATAAGTAAATATAAATTTTCAAAGTTTTAAATAAAAAGGAATCTTATTTATAAATATATTATAAATGTATTTTACTTTTTAGTCATATTTTAAGTAATGGGCATCTAGTAGTTAATTTACTCTTTTCTATTTGTTTCAAACTGAGTAATCAAATTTTTAACCTTTATTTTAGCACTTACTAGCTCAGATATATTTACAAACATTTGTTAAATGAATTATTTATGTTTTTAAATTAAAAAGATTTGAAAATTATTTAGACCTATAAGAACTGTATTTAAGAAAAACAAGTTTTGTTTATTAACTCTTCGTCTCCATAATTATTGTCTAGGTTTCATTTAAAAATTTACTTTATTTTGCTCATTAACATTTCACTCCCCTTTTTTGATAAGGCTTCAATAATGTTTTCGTTTGTTATCAGAAAATGTTTTATTTGGTATAGAATTAAAGGAGAATGCAGGCTCTTTTGATATAAGACAAAGTAAAGTTTATAAAATCAAACATTAATTTCATTTAATGAGTTCAAATCAACAATGGTTAGGTCAATTTGGAGACATAAATTAATTAATTTTTCTTAGGTAAAAGTAAAAGATACCATTTCAGGCCTTGCGGTTTATGGGGGCAGAAGATGTACAGCTCGTCTGTTTCTGTGGCCACTGGTTAACAATGGTGTCATGTGGTCAGCACAAAGACATACCACCTTTACTTATATAAGTCAGGTTCTCATTAGAGTTGGGCATCCTTAAAATTCTGAATCTAATCCCAGTCTTCACTGAGATTCAAACTCGATACCACTTGGGTTTGGAATCCAAGCTCTTTGCCTCCTTGGATTTACTTAGCTTGACTTTATATTTCATAGTTTGCTTTTCTCTGGTGACAGATGGTGATGGGGCTTGCAACAAGTATTCTCAACTTTCTGAGCATGGCTCCTCCACTTCATCCCCACTCACATCTGGAGACATTGATGACAGAAAGCAAGGGAATGAGGATGACAGACTGCTTAGAGAGAACGGAACAGAAGAAGGGAAAAAGTCGGGGAAGAGAGAAGTAGCAGGTCTCTTAGATAATCCCCTGCAACTGGGAACAGCCTTCAGCCCATTTGTTGATGTGGAAAAGTTTAAAGAGTCCCTGGGGCAAAGGTCACCTAGAACAGGTTTGTTTCTATATCACAGTCAGTTTAAAAGTAAAGCTGATAAGATTTGAAACAAATTTTCAGAGTTATTTGATAACCAAAATACAAAATATCCAGACTTTATTTACATTTGAAGTTTTTTTTTATGGCAGCTCTTTGATTTATACTAATGTTTAAACCAGTGGTTCCCAAACTTTTTTGGCTTGCAGACCACCGAGTCTATATAATATCAGCTTTCTGCACTTCTGAAGTAACTGATTCCTTTTCCTTATTTTTTTATTTGTGGTAATATAAATTAATGTTACAATCATTTAAAAAGAACTATTCCTAATGGTTTCTATATATTTTAATTTTTTTTATTGGTTATTAATTATTTTGTTTGATATCATGAAATGATTTCTACATTATTGAGATATATAGTTCTAATTGCGGAGTTCTTTACTTTAGATAAGCTTTGTTTTGTAAAAAAAAAAAAGGATATTTTTTTCTTGTTTTTGGTGTTTTCTGTTTTGGATTTTGGATTAATGCTAGTTGTTTTTATTTTTATAGTAAAGAAACTGTTATAATGTTATGTTCTTACTAAGTAAGGTAAAATTTCTTATTATGCTTTTTCTTTTAATAGATGGAAACATATGAAGTTTACTTTGTTTCGGTAAATAATCTGATCTAATTTTAACTGTTCCTCAGAGGATAACTTTGGTGGCAGATCTGAAGAGCATTTGCTGGTCCTACTCAAAGGTGGCTCTAACCGTAACCTCAAGTCCTACTTACGGAACTCTCAGTGGCCAGCAGAAAGTAATGCTAGACACAGACTTTGGGAAAATGTCTGCTCTAATAGATTTGGGAAATTTCAAGATAATCTCTATAAAGAAGTTTCAGAAGAACTCTTTGAGAATGCAAGTAAGTTTTATGGTTCTGTTGTTGCCGATTCATTGTGCTGGCACTTACACTTTCTGTTATCTGTCCTCCATTTCAAAATATTTTATTCCAAATCTTTATCAATCTCACATGAGTAACCCTTTCAGACGTTGTGATCTATATGGCTGATTATGTAAAATTCAGCACACTGACCTACTATCTTTATTTTCTCGTACTAATGCCAGGTACCAATTAGAGTTTGGTGGACTCAGGGACATCCTAAGAATCATGAAATTAACTCTTTCTCTCCTAACTGATGGTACCAACATTGATTCCACTAGAATGTGATAAATAATTACAGAGAGAAAGAGTTAAAAATCCTAGTCTTCACAGGGATTCAAACCAGAGTGTTTCAGATTAAAAATATGTAAACTTAAGCTTAAAACGAGTGTACTTTTGAAAAGGAGGGTTATGTGAGGTTCATTTGTATGTAGAAAAGAATGGATGGGCCAGACCTTGAAAGAGGTTCTTTTAAGTTCCTCTTTCAGACTTTGTGGTCTATTGGGCAGTTGATGTAAAGGTCATCTGTTTCTGTGGCCTACGATTAGTGAGGGTGTCATGTGGCCACCACGACGACCATCTACCTTTACTTTTCCCCAACTAATGTCATTTACGCATTAGAGCTGGGTGGACTCAGAGGCGCCCAAAGATCCGAAAAATCAGTCTTCAATGGGATTTGAACCCAGGTCCTCCAGTTCGGAAGCCAAGCACTTTACCACTCAGTCGAAATCAAGATATCTGTGTGTAGAATCAATAAATAAACTTCTCTGTGTGTCTGTTCATTTTTTGTGAAATGTTGTTTTTAATTGAAAAACTAATGATCAATGAAGCTAACTTTTGTTTTGTTTTATTTCTTTTTGTTTCACTTTTATGCATGTGTGTATTTACCAAAACTTATACACAAATTAATCATCTCTGATTGTTCTTGGTTTTCTTATGACTAGCTGATGAAGATATTGAGCTTCCCCCGTTTGTTGACCCAGAACATCTCCACAGTTACTTCCTGAATGCCAGCGGCATTCTAGCTGTGAAGAAGGTGATGAATGTGATAAGCAGGATGAGTCCGGACATCATCTACTGCCCGCTGTTGTACCCCATGTCTTCCATTTTCCTACATTACATGTCCCCGGAAGCTTGCTACAACTGCATGCAGGCATTGCTTGGAGTCAACAAAGCCAGCATGTTCTTTCTCACCCAGTCCAAGACTAAAACTGAGGCTTCCAAGTATGTCTTGCTGGATCTGGCTAAAAAATATACGGTAAGGAATCTGTATGTGTCTTAATATATGTATGTTTTTATTTTGGCCAAAAAAATTTATAAGTGTTGACACTTAACCAAGTCACAAACATTTTTTTTTTACATTTTTTATAAGATCAAGATAAATAAATTGACATCAATGAAGAAGTTCATTCTCCCTTCAACTACTTTGCATCCAAACCTTCATTAGTCCTCGAACTTCAAACTTTGTTGGCAATTTTAGAATTCCTTTATTCAGGTCGCTTATTCTTCAAGTCATACAAAAAAAAACCTGGGTGGATGCACATGGTTTTCAGAAAATAGTTTTAATACTTTTTTTTTTAATTTGACAACAGATGTTTATCTTTTAGAATAGAATTTAATTACTAGTTAAAAGGTCACACTAGGAAAACCCTAGTTTGACCATTAACATATTTTAAAAATATTATCTTCTAGAATTAAATTTGGCGTAGACAATCTTTATCTTAAACAGACATGCAACAGACAATCTATTATTACTTAGATATTATGAGTAAAAAAGTAGCTCTTATGAAAAGTCTGATTTCAAAATGAAAAATTTTTTTTTTTTTTAAAAACATTTTTTTTTAATGTTGTAATATCATCTAAGCTTGAAGGGGAAAACTTGTTCACTCTATGTGGAATGCTTACTTTTTTTGGTCATTAGGAAGAAAAAAAAAGTTATATTTATTAAAGAATTACTATTTCATCGGAACTGACATACTTTTTTTTTTATCGCTTAATTGTAGGACAAAGTCATACAGGTGCTCCTTCATCCCTAGTGATATTAGAGCATGTATTGGGTTGCTTGAAATCTGCCAGGCAAACCAATAACTTAGCATACTTTACATCTCTGACATGCTTGACTAGATTAATAGATGGATATGCCTAGGACTTGATTATTTTCTCTTTTTGAATGAACAGCTGTAATTTACATAATAAGCTCTTGATCATATTTTTCAGTGTGTGTTTTTTTCTCTCTTATTTAGAAAAATGCTTATGTCCTGATAGAACGCAGCAGCAAGAACCAAGTGGCAGTCTTTGACAATTGGATGTGGTGGCTATTTAGAGATTTACCATTTCATTATTCAGTAAGAGATAAGATAGTACAACTTTTTGTTCTTGCTTATCTTTTATGATAGAAAAGATCCTATTCAAAAAGTCCATCATATTTCTCACGGCTATGGCCAAATTTCGATTCACTGTGCCCCCGCTGCGAGGAAAAAGAGGAAACCTTGCCTCATATTCTGTTTGACTGCCCCAGAATTGCTGATCTCCGTCTCTGGGATACCAAAAATTCTTGACCTGAATGGTGACTTTTATGCACTACGCTAGACAGCAGGGTTTCTGTCCAGGGCTTTTGCAAGAGAGGATTTGAGCCTCTCAAGCCCTCACTCAAATGGATTTTATTGATGATGATGATGAATAGTTTTTACAAAGCTTATATTATATCAATTCACTCTGTCTGGTAAAAGTTTGTACATGTTATTTCTCCCAACCTAGGATCAAATTGAAATTTTGCTTTAATATTTAATATTTCACCTAACAAATCCAGAATCAATAAAAAAAAAATTAAAGAATTCGTTAAGAAACTATTAGTTACTAATTATTTTGTTTAGTATCAAACACGGTAAAGAAATTGTTCTCTACACTATAAGTTGAATTATTCCCCTTTATACTTTGTTTATTCTGAAATAAGTTTAGATTTTTAAATAAAAGTATTTTCTTTTATATTTGTTTTGTTTCATTTTCTTGCTATAAAGTTTTCATTTTGCTGTTTTCATGCATATAAAATTCAAAACCAATGTTTCTTACATTTCAGGTGAGTATTATTGATAGTTATCTCCTTGAAGGATACAAAGTCTTCTACAGAATGGCTCTAGCTGTCATCTATCTTTTCACCAAAGATTCCAGTAAGTCTTTTTAAAAGATTCGTTGACTGATTGATTCTTTGAAGAAATTATTTTTTTGACAGAACCTTGATTATCAATAGTTTCTTTAAATAAGATAAAGGAACTTTTCTTATCCCATACGCTAAAGCGAAGTCTTGTATGCTTATTCTTCCCTGGTGCAATGGGAGTTTTGATGGGTTGTGTGAATCAGCCAGAAAAAAAACAGTGAGTAGTTAAGCGCTTGGCTTTTGAACCTGGGGTCTTGGGCTCAAATCTCTGTGAAGACTGGGATTTTCAGTGCGCCACTGAGTCCACCCAACTCTAATGGGTACCTGACTTTAGTAAGGGGAAAGTAAAGGCGGTTGGTCATTGTGCTGGCCACATGATGCCTAGCTCATTAACTGTTGCCCTAAATCATCAGCCCTATAGACCACATGGTCTGAAAGGAAAACTTAAATAATCTTTAATTAACATGCATGGCTTCTAATAGAATGCTTTTATTGTCTTCTTTGAGGAAATATCTTTAATTTATAAGATAGGTATCTGCTATATTCTTGCCTAATCTCAACACCACATTTTCTAGTTTTAGAAACTTCTAGCTAGAACAACTCCCACTTCCTCTCTTGCCTCATTTACCTCGGCCTATTTGCATTTCATAGTCTGTGGCATCACCTGGGACACTTTTGACTCCTCTGTTTCATTGACCAACAGTTAATAAATAAAAAGTATTAGATATGATGCCCACATCAACCTAATTTGAATCACTATAGGAGCTGGAAATGTTCTTTTGATATCCGCCTTATTCGAATCAGTATAAGGGCTGTGAATTTTTTTTTAAATATCAGCCTTATCTTGAATCACTTTAGAGGCTGGGAACTTGTTTTTATTATCAGTCTAATTTGAATCACAAAGCTCCTAATTATTAATATAATTTTCAAATATTTGTTATTGCCATCCTCACAAAAAAAAATCATTATACAATTGAAATGTAAAATGGTAGTAGGCCAAAGTGGAATTTTTTTTTATCATTCTATGCAAATTTTTAGCCTGCTCTACTTTGTATTACCTGTAGATAGACGTGGTAGCCGCAACTCACCAGTTCAGAATATCAACGCAGCCATTTCCAGATTCTGTGGCAACATGCAAACAGACACCAAGAAATTCATTAAGGTGAGACATTAAGTATTTTAACTAATAGTCTGTTTAAATTTCTTCATGGACTTAAAATTTTCACACCCCAAATTTTTAATTTATTGTGATATATTCAGACAACAAATCATTCTTATCTTATCTTATAAAATACAGACGTTACTTCAAAAAAATTCTCTTAAGCATTCTACTTGCATATAAGTTTACTTGTAGTCTATATACTTTATGTAATGTCCAGTCATTTTTCTTGAGTGGTACAGCATTGGGTACTGAGGGGTTTCGGGTTCGATTCTCTTTGCAGACTGGGATTTTTTTTAGATTTTTAGGAAGCTTCTGTGTCCACTCAACTCTATTAGGTACCTGACATTAGTTGGGGTAAGTAAAGTTTGTTGATCATTGTGCTGGTCATGTGACAAACTAATTAACCACCAGCTTTAAAAACAGATGAACTTAACATTATCTGCCGTGAGATTCCCACTGGGCGCCGTGTTGAGAACACTATTCTCTTATAACATGGACAAGGAAAGCGGCAGTCCTCTGCAGAGTTTCCCTGTTTGCGTACAGGGCCAACTCACCACACAAACCAGTTTCTATTTCACTCAGATGGCCATTTTTATGATGGAGCTTTTCGCACTCATAAAGAATGTGGTTTACGGTTTCAGTGTCTTCCTGGCAGCGTGACTCGACGGTCTGTTTAAATTTAGCAAAATAGGCACCGATTGGGCGGTGACCTGTCCGATACCTCGCGATTGTTACCTGGGCCTGTCTATCTAGCTGCCACCATGCGTCCGATTTTGATGGCCCTTTCAGGTGTTGCCACACTTCCCTGCCCGTATTACCTCTTTCCCACTCTTTCTGCCATTTTTCTCTCGTCCACTCTTCGACAATCGCCCGAGACTGTTCAAATGTTTGTGGTTCGTCCACTGTACCCAGCGTAGTGCCAAGCTTGGCTAATAAGTCAGCCTTCGTATTACATTTCACACCCGCATGTACCAGGACATTACCTGAAAGATTGCAAGGTTTGAAAAGGGCACTTGCACTGTATGCAAAGTTACAGTCAGTGAGGCATTGGACTTAAAAACTAATTCCATGTGGGTTGTTTTATTTGGATTTTTTTTATCCATGAAGATTTGTTTCTTACAGTTCTGTTCTACGTTTCAATACGAAATTGTTTTTGTTCTTACATGTAAAATAGGTTGGGTTTGGCATACGAGGTTTGACAAGAAAGGAAATCACAAAACTGCACACAAAGCATGAAGCCAATCTACGAAACCTTCCAGTCAGCAACGACATACGAAAAGTTGTCTCTAGTCCTAGCATGGGCCAGTTTTTGATTCCTCGTGCGTATAAAGGTCAAGTTTCTACTGATGCAGGTCCATCAGCAGTTTTAACTCCAGAAATGGTAGGCCAGTTTGTTCTTTCCTAGTAACCAATTGTTTATGAATAAATGAATTTTTATTTTATTTGTTTGTAATTAATGGACTTCATTCACCAATCGTAAATTAACAACATTGAGCCACATGTTTCCCTATCTCTTCTATACAAATTACGATCCAATTTTAATCAACAATGGTTATCACGTGTCAGTTTTTTTTGTTTTTTTTTTCATTATTTTATCAATATTATCACCTGACCGTTCATTTTGGTGAATGAGGTCCATTTTTTAAATGAACTTTTTTTTGTTGTTGTTTTCAATTTTTGATTGTCTGCTAACTTGAACTTTTTAAGGTTTAAATATATCATTAAAACATAATTACATTTTATTCATTCTTTTTTTTATGTTTAAATTAGCCGTCATATTAAAAGTTCATTTCATTTTTCTTTTTATTCCATCTCATTTTTAAATTGGAGGGTTTAGATGAGTCCCAAGTCCTACATCTGAGATGAACTACACTGTGGTTTTACAGATCAGACAAATCTCTAGATAGTTTTTTTTCTTTCTATAGTGGAGATTTGGGGCCATTGTATTGTTTGGATCTCTCAATAGAGTATCTAGCTTTGAAGGTCATGCTCACATGTTCCACAAGTCCCAAATTTTAACTCATTCTTTTGTGTCTGGTTCTGAGGCTACACATTTTTTATTGATCATGTCAGGAAAGGTTATAATAGTCTTGTTTTTCTTTAAATTTGTTTGAGAACCAGTCCAGTTTTTGTTGTTTTACTCTATTAGTTTCCTCGTTTCTTCTGGGCAGAGTGGAATTTTCAATGTTTAATCATTCTCCCATCTTGAGCTAGTATGCTTGATTTTTCACTGCGTTCTATTTCAATGTGTGCTGGGATGCACTAGAGAACCATTTCCTTGTTGTTGCTGCTGAGGCTTAAAAGAGCTGGATTGTTGTGGGAAGTTTCTTAGTTTTTCTTGCTATGTAGGTCTAGTTTGGCATATCTGAAAGAAAGACAATCTGGCTGGTTTATTTGAGTGGTTTACTAACATGGTAGCTGCTTGCTTTCCTCTCTGTTCTGTGGTTGTATTGAGAGATCCCCATTCGCAATAGTAGTGTCCTCTTCAGACCTTGCAATCTATGGGGCAGATGATGTTATCTGTTTCTTTGGCCAATGGTTTACGAGCAGGATGTTATGTGGCCAGCATAACGACCAACCGCCTTTACTAAAGTCAGGTGCCCATTAGAGTTGGGTGGACTCAGGGCGCCCTAAAAATCCCAAAATTCAAAATCCCAGTTTTCACCTGGATTCGAATCCAGGACCTCAGGTTTCAGAAGCCAAGCACTTAACCATTCGACCACTGTGCCCACCGCCATTCACAATGGACTTTTCTAAAACTTCTCCATTTGTGTTAGATTCTTGATCCGTCTGTGTAAACTCTGACCCACTGCTTGTTTGTGGGCTTTAAGAAAAGAGTTCACTAATTTTTTTTATCTATGTTTGAATGCTGTCAGATTGTTTTTTTTTTGGTTATGTTTTTAATATTGTCTTTTATCAAAGCAAGAGTGCTTAGGTCCTATTGTGATAGTTCATTTTGCTGTTTAATTGATTCATTAGTTATATTCCTAATTGCTATATTTATTTCAATCTATTAAATTAAATATAATTAATCTATTAAATTGGTGACTGCCAGATGAAACTTATCTGGACCTGGATACCAATGAGGCTAACACTTATGACACCAAAGTTGCTTTTCTCCTCTGATGAAGATGGCACGGCACTTAGGACTCTGTACCAGAAGACAGAACGCTACCCACAAACTTTGATGGTGATTAAGACGACCAACAATGAGGTAGGACTAGATGATTGTTTAGTCTCTTTTGTAAGAGTACCTATCCCATACTAATTAGAGGTAATAAAGAAGCTGAAAAGTTACATGGGGAAAAGGCATCTATTTTACACATATCAAGAATTGACCTTTTTATTCACATGAGAAGTTGTAAGAGAAAAAAGTTACCTATACTAGTTATGTCATTGACTCTTCTGGAACAATGCTCCCACTATTCATTTGAAACTCTTTTTTTTTCCTGAACAGTGCTGATATTGTTGTTACTTTAAAATTCTTTTTTTTTTCTTCCATATTTGGTTTTAATTGCTTAAAACTTAATCTTGTTTACCTTTGTTGGCTACCCACCTATAAGAAAAACAAAACTCTAACTCCAAATCTCTGCTGCCTTGCTACTAAAACCAAACACAGGAAAGGCTTTGGAAGTAAAGCTTAGAAAAATTCTGGAGCACGGCAGACCCTGCGATACTGT
The DNA here is from genome assembly GCA_021533235.1 of Biomphalaria straminea. Classification (NCBI taxonomy): domain Eukaryota; kingdom Metazoa; phylum Mollusca; class Gastropoda; family Planorbidae; genus Biomphalaria; species Biomphalaria straminea. Next base: position 3,799,093 of record JADKLZ010019686.1, on the reverse strand, counting down.
TGACCCCAAAGTGTATCAACTATTCCCATTCGTTTGGGCCCAACAGTTGCAGGCAGGAAGAGAAATGCTGTGTGGCTGACAATATTCCAATTATAACCCAATGCCTAGGCTCTCATCTTATTTTCCAGGAGATTAGAAATGTTCGTCTTCTCGAAAAGCTCAAATTTATTATTATTCATTGGTTTAATCTTTCCCTGTAGAAATTGTTGTAGATATATTAGTTTCTATCAGATATTATATTATAATACAAATGAAAATCAACTACAAATCTTTCCATTTCCAATAGGTGTTTGGGGCCTACTGTTCCGCACCATGGGAGACACGTTATGAGGCCAACAAGCCTCACATGTCATTTTTTGGCACGGGTGAGACCTTTGTCTTCACTTTCCAGCCTGCCCCCATCAAGTATCCGTGGACCGGAACTCTTGGGGACAATGCTCCAGCTCATCCAGTGGATCATTTTATGGCTGGTGATGACACCATGCTGATTGTGGGCAGTGGGTAAGTCAGCCACTTTGTCTTGATCTCTTGAACATTTCTGAAGACTATTGACATAAAACTGTTACCTCAAAAAAGAAGATAATTAATTCCTAGCATTTCATGTTCGCTCGGTGGTCGAATGGTTAAGCGCTCAGCTTCCGAACCTGAGGTCCTGAGTTCGAATCCCGGTGAAGACTGGGATTTTGAATTTCGGGATTTTTAGGGCGCCCCTGAGTCCACCCAACTCTAATGGGTACCTGACTTTAGTTGGGGAAAGTAAAGGCAGTTGGTCGTTGTGCTGGCCACAAAACACCCTGTTCGTTAACCGTTGGCCAAAGAAACAGATGACCTTAACATCATCTGCCCCATAGATCGCAAGGTCTGAAGGGGATACTTTACTTTACCTTTACTTATTTCATGTGCCAAATCATTCAGCTTTATTAATCAGTGACTTAATCTCATTATTATCTAATGATACTATGAAAGAAGGGGCCCTTTTACAAATTAGTTCTAGCGTAGGAATTAAGAAATGTGCCTCCAACTTTGAGTATTTCATTAGGTTTTGTTTTTCTATTTGTTGTTTCATGTATTATAGCAACTTTACTTTTTACTCTTCTGTCCTGAAGTGACTCTAAGGTTAGTGATTTTTCAAATGGTTTTACTCTAATCAAATTGGAATAAATCAGCTTTGGATTTGTTTGCTTTGATGTAGTAAAGTTTTAGACCTTGAAGATAATGTAAAGAACATTCAGTTTCTTTGTCTGATGATTAATGAAGATGTCATGTGGCCAGCTTAAAAACAAAGCGCCTTTATTTTCCCCAACTTGTGTTATAGAGTTTGGTGGACTGAGGGTCAACCTAAAAAATTCAGAAATTTAAAATCATTCCAAACTGCTTGGGAGAAGTCTAAGGGAAAGGGAGCTAACACAGTTTGAATCAGTGTTCTGATTTTTTGTTGCAAGATTGTATAATTAATGTAAGAGCACTATGTTAATTTTTTAGTGATAAGGAGTATACTTACATTTACATCAAAGCCATACATCAGCATTCTTCTAAACACAAATTTATAGAGTCAGGTAGATAATGATCTTAGTCAAGGCCATGATTATGTAAAAGTTTTCATCATCATCATCTCATTGTCTTTTCTTTGCATTTCTCATTGACCATAGGGCCTGTCTTTTGATTTAAGAACATTTTCCAATGATTTATTATTTCTTTTTAAATTCAGAAATGTCTATATGTATTAAAAAAGAAGTTTTTTTTTTAAATTCGTCAGTAAGTTGAGGTGTGACCCTACATTGATAAGCAGCCAAAAGGTTTATGCATCTCCACAACAATTTGTTTTGTAGAAAAAGTCCAGTTACAGTTGGATTGAGTCTCTGATCTAGACATATTGTTCACTAGAATATAGGTCACTTTTGTTGAGGCTAATTACAAGCAAGAGAGCTAGGGTGTACTAAATGAAGCAGAAAGGACAGGAAAGAGCTGGGATGTCATTAAAAACTGCGTGAAAAGGAGCCTGTTTTTACTAAGGCCTCCTTTTCCATGAGAAACACAAAAGAAGGATGGTGATAATGATGATTAACTAAGGGGAGAAAAATGAAATGAATGACTTAGTGTCTATGACTTAATGACTGTAACATATACTTTTTTAAACAGAAATAATGTCTTTTGACTTAATATAAAGTTCATCCAACATGGTTCGATGATGACCATTCTCATCTTGCACTGTCTCCTGGCTGGTGAGACCCTCATGAACCTAGACATATCTGCATGTTTCAACTCTTGATCTACTTGTTTCCTTTCAGTAATGGTGAAGCCATCTACTTAGACACAATGATGAATCGATGCAGTACGACTCACTGCGATACTTTTGATAACGACCCTCTTTGTTCAGATCATGATTTTACGTAAGTTTGCTACAATGATTCAACGTAAAGAAATGTATCAAAATGATTTTTTTTTAATTCAGGATCTCAAAAAGGCTAGAATGAATTGCATTGATGTAATTTTTGATACTCTATTAGCCCCCTCACCTTGTCTCAGTCCAATGGAATCTTGCTTTCTTATTGTCCTAAGGAGTTGAGTTTAAGAACTCAAGGCCTATTGACGCTTGTATCCATTTGCCTGTCTGAACAAACTTCTGTCTGGGAAAGATCCAAGTAGATGTAAATTATTACATCCTTATGCATTACATCTCGGTGACCCAACAAAACAGCGCCGACAAAACAGCACCATATTTCCTGACCTCATATCTTGGATTAGAAATGAGGCTGATGGCTGAGCATATCAGGGAAACTCCCCCATATTCCTTCTCTGTTCCAAATCAGCCGTGCAGGTGTCTGTCATAAAAACAGTCCTTTGAGGAAAGGCCTGTGGATAGTGACATGTTTGATTGGGCTTTCTTCCCTCCAGGCCAGCGCCATGGACTCTGTCCTTAGACACCCCAGTAGGGATTCTTTTCTGCTTCCCTATTGACCTAATCATATCCCATAACAACAGTTTTCACCCTAGTGTAATGTCTTTATGTCTGTATATTATTGTTATTAGCTTGTGGTGATGTTAAACTCTCTCCCTTCTGGTTGTTACATTACGTCTGCTCACGCAAATGTCTTGAGAGCTCATTACTTGCACAACAGTCTAAATACAGACAAAATACACTAAATGACACACTGGTAGCAGAGGATAAATTTATTGAATATAAAATGATAGTACACCGGCAAATCCAGCCATAAGGCAATAAACAATATCTCAAGAATCAATTGTAAGATCCAACATCAAATAAATTTCACAATGATATTTAGTAACAACACTCTATGCAATAGAATTCCTTAAAACATGCGTCCTTCCTCTCTGAGGAACAAGTAACTACTGTGCATCTGACCACATGGGGAACAAGTAACT
>JADKLZ010019686.1:3772936-3795699 GCA_021533235.1 Biomphalaria straminea | reverse complement strand
TGCATCTGACCACATGGGGAACAAGTAACTACTGTGCATCTGACCACTTGGGCAGATTCAGACCGAGACTTTGATCACTGCAGGCCACAATGATTCTCAAACAATGCTGTGACACCTAGCATTTCCTGGGAATAGAATCTTGTTGGCCTCCTTCTCTTACAGAATCACTGTGGCTCATCTTTTAGACGGTGAGATGAAAGCCTGGCCATTAGCTAAGGTCGGAAATGCCCTTCTCATACAGGCAGCCAATCTGTCAAAAGGAATAACATACACCTGATCCAGATTGGGATAGGTGCTACAGTTTGTGTCATGATTTAGCTCTGTATACTGGTCAGTTTGTGTCCATAACTTTTTGATAACTTGCCATTGCTTAAGTAGAAAAAAATAAGACCAGAATATGTATTGAGGTTCTGTTTGGGTTTATTCTGTAGACCTGCCTCTCTTTCACTCAACTTTTTATTCCAAGATGCCTGAAATTATCTTTTTGTTGTAAAATTGAAGAAATCTGTATAATTTAGGGATTTGAATTTTTTGACAAAACAATATTATGCCTAACAAAAGTAGACTTTTTGGAATGCTAATTAAAAACATTTTATTTTTTTTTAGTTGCCTAATAGTTCAAGTGTTTGGATTTGTGGACTGAAGTTGTCAATTAAGCTCATTGACTGTGTCGCATGATGGATTGTAATCATAGAAGACAAAGAGTTCCTCTGGAATGACCCCAGCTTCCAGCTGCAAGACATCCTCTATCTCCAGCTGTGGAACTTATGTCTGCACTTTTTGAGAATACACATAGTGTTACTCTTTGATCTTAGTGTATGAACAAATCTGTATAGTAGCAGACTTGAAAATTAAAAAGGAACAAATCTGTATACTAGCAGACTTGAAAATTAAAAAGGAACAATTCTGTATAGTAGCAGACGTCGAAATTAAAAATTGGAAAATGTAATTTTTTTAGACTGTGATAGAAATATTTTAAAAAATAGTTTTAATAGTTTTTGTCTACTCAGAACATTGTTATATACTGGACTGAAGTTATACTTGCATGATAATTTATACTTAAATATATACTTACATAAATGACCAGGTTGGCTTATATATTGAGTGAAGTTAAATAACTTACAATTCTATATACTGTTGGTATTAGAAATACTGGCTCTTGTATATTTTTATTCTTCGACATAGATTCTTTAAATGAAGAAATATGCTAAAGCTTACTGTGATTGACTCGTTGATTTGAGCTTTTTTTTAAGTTACCTGCCCATCAATTTGGAAACTTACTCTCCTTAGACTGTTCAGTCTTGAACTTACCGTTGAGTCCACTTTCATTTCACTAACCCATTTTTTTTTATAATGATGACATAAAAAAAATTATTTTTTAAAGAATTATTCAACAAAATGTTATTGGTAGTAATTTTAAAACATCCATTTTACTTCGTGTGTAATATTTTTTTCAGATCTTTATTTTTTAGCATTGTATTTGGCAAACTGTTGGCAAAATGGGTTAAAGTTCATTTGGTTTGGAAGAAAAAAAAAATCTGTTATTCCTGGGCTGTGCTGTACTTCCTGTGTATCTAGTCAGATAATCTTCTGCTGACATTTGTTTTGAACCTTGTCTTCTAGAATGCTCTGTGTTTTTAAATATACTTGGAGCTCTTCAACCCAGATAAGTACCAGAGTTGTGATCTTTTTAAAAAAAAATATAGCTTTGTTTTATTGAGTTGCCAGGTTTTTCTGTTTTATAAGGCTACTTTTTAATAAATAGCCATTGATGTGAGCCAAATCTTAAGTTAGGATGAATTATTCTAAATACCCAGGTAGTAGTATTAGAAAATATTTTTTTTTAGAAGGTGGGGGCTAATTTTTTTAAACATGAGGTTTTTATTTAGAGCATCTATTAGTGAATTATTCTGTGTGTCTGCTATGTCATATAACAAGCAGTCACTTTATTATTGTAATTGTTTTAGCTTTAAATATTTAGGAGAGATAATCAGAGATGCATAATATAATATGTTTCGTTCATTTGGTTCTGTCGTCAAGTGGCAGCATTTATGTTGTATACATTGTGAAATAGCGGGCGCTGTTAAATGTTGCGGGATAACTCTTAATAGTTATTCTACTTCATGTCCATACATTCCCCTTAATTTTCATGTTTCATTCTTCATTTTGTGTGCATCCTCAACACTGGAGAGCAATTGAATTATTGCAATTTGTAAACACCACCTAAATGTTACATTTAGTAAACAAAATGCTCATACTATAGGAAAGTTATTGTATAATCATAGATCACAAAATGCTATTTACTTTGTACTTATAACTGCATTGATCTAATCAGAATTTTTTTTATTTAACATTTTCCATTTTGAACTAGTGTTGATTTAACTTTTATTATAGGTTAAACTGATACTAAAACTTCCTTTGATCACTAACTAACTCCTTAAATCAATACCTCTGTGTAGCCTTTGGTAGTATTTCACTATTGGTTTCTAAATTGTTGTTCTTGGGTTACGGTTTGAAAATCATAACTTGTCCACAAGTAAATGCAAACTTTTTCAAGATTGAAGCTATATTCGTTATACATATTACTGCCATATCCAAGAAATAAGTCTCTGTTGAACAAATGCTGTGTACAATTATTTCAGCTGCATGCCTGTATTTTTTTGTAGGTAATGGAAGTTAGTTGAATAGTCATCTCTCACTATCTATTTAAACAACTTTTGTCTAAGCAGCTGCTCATATGTGTAACTTTTTTTGTAATAATTATTTCTTGATCTATATCAATATTACTTACATGTGTTGAGCGCGGTGTTTGACTCTAAAAAATAATAAAAGTTACTGTACAATTTTTTGGAGGTCCTTAAAGTTTACAAAATATTTGCATTCCTGGTGTTGTATGCGGTTTGATGTAACCAAGTAAATACCTACAAAGTTTTGATCTTTAATGTCCCCAATTTATCTTTTTTTTTCTTCAGTTCTTGTCCGATGACTCTAAATCAGCACAAAGTGGCACGCATTGTTATACATTTGTATGTTTCTGCCACAGAAAGTTTTGTGTCATTCTGATCATCAGTATTATTTTTAATGACGCTTTGATTTTTTTAAAATTTAAAATTCAGTGATGACTTTATAGTATAATTAGTTTAATTAATCTCTAATTGTCTCTCAGGCTAATCTGTTATCTCTCACATCTTGTGGTGTAGACCAATGAAGCCCAAAATACGACTCCGCTGGCCATATACGGCTGGTGATGTTTTGCTGCCTGGCCCCTCGAAATTTCTGTCCACCAATGCATGATAAAGGCTCAGTTCCATTGGGCTTGATGATTTTTGTCTTGATGCAGCCAGTGACTTGATGTGGTAGATGGTGATAGTCTGCATAGTTCTGGTCTTCATTTTTTCATATTGTTTTGGCATGCGGAATGCACTCTGGTCACTTTATGTCGGTAATTCTAGATGGACAAGTAGCTTTCAAGGCTTGAGAAATGCAAATAAGCTTCAATGAATTCTAAATAAAATCACAGCCTGTTTATAAAATTGACCTGTATGGTAACGGTCGTAGAGTGACTATGGTTCATTATGAATAAGCGAGATGAAAGCCTGGGCATTGTTTATAGTCGGAACGATGTCGCCCATGCAGCAGTTCCCCCCTCTCCATTAGCTGATGTGACTGATGGAATAGAATATCCGATACAGTTTGGGATCAGTAGCGCCGCAGTCTCTGCAAGGCTGTAGCACATGTGTCACATCCGTCTAACATGTAGGTCCTGAATTGCAGAAGGGTTTTTGTCTTGAGCTTATGCAAGAGAGGATTTAATGCGCTCAAGCCCTATCTGAAATGGAGTTTAAGATTTTGATTCAAACTCAAAAAATCTCATCAAGCCTTTTTATAACTCAGCCATTCTTCCTCCAACATCTCAAAATTTTTTTAAAGTTTTATATTCATAAAAGTTACAGGGTAGTATGAACGTTCATAATGTTTTAGATACCAGTATTGTTTTCATAAATAATTTTCATTCAAAGTTTTAAACTAATATAATGAATGTCTTGTTTGTCATGAAGTTTGAACTGAACAAATTGTATTTATTGTTTTCTTAGATTTGGTGTTTGTTTGATCAGTTAGTAATATATGTTTCTTGTTTTGATAGTTCCTTGATGAAAGGTACTCATGTGCAATATTCAGGATGATTTTTGCCAATAATACTCTTTGAAATTTTTTTTTCTAGTTGTATCGAATCTGTGTTGAATATCAATTTCATCTTCTAGTTTAATGTCGTTGTGAAATTAGATTGCATTCTGCAGTGTTGCTGTTATATTGGAAATGTATTTTTGTCTGCAAGGTTAGTGTCCTTTCAGTTTTGCCTGCTGGGTTGGGGTCATTTTAATTTAGATCAGTGTGATGCAAGCTCTTATTAGGTGTTCCATGAACTACTGGAATAATTAACTAGTAGCCACTGCATGAATTAATTTCTAAAAAACTATCAAAATGTTCCGTTAATAACTCAGAATGTGCAAACTGTTCCATTAAATAAAAGGTTTGGGAACCGCTGATTTATAATAATGGTTTGAGATTATTTCAATTTAGACTGCTGGCTGTTTCAGTTTTGTTTTTAAATCTATCAAACTCTAGGAGTAAAAAGTTTTGTGCTGAGCATGGGGTGTAAAATGTGTTTAGTTTGGACTTTTTGACTTGATCAACAATGTATATATACTTATATTGTCTATAGTGTTAAAAGTGGTTTATTTGTGAATATGTAAATTCCTAATGTACTAAGCTTCCCTAATGTATGCATGTTCCTTTTCGTATGATGCCCATGTATTAATATAGACTCAGTTATTGTGTACCAGAAGAGGTTTTCTCTAGTTCAGAAGTACATTTGTACAAAATGACTTGTCCCTCAGATCAGGAGTAGCTACACTGGAGAACTGAAAAATTATTTTAGCCAAGAAATCTTAACATTTTTTGTATTGATTGATTCTCATACTGGTGGTCACCCCCATCAGTCATTTATTACATAAAACTTCAATTGTACTTAGAAATCTTTACATTCTCACTCATCAGTAAGGCTGTTTTTGTCAGGATTATATATACATTTAACTTATTATAAATTTCAGTTTTCTCCTCTTATTTTTTTACTAACATAATTATTTTATAGATCTCCTTCATGGTCGAAGATGAGCACATTTCTCATTTCCTTCTAATTCGAAGATTCAGCCCAATTCTTGCTTAAAAGAGCCATCCACATACATGGCATGGGTAAATTGGGTCTACTGCAGATTAGCCTGCTTCATTTCTCAGCCTAGCTTTGTATTCTCTCCTGCTGGTCTTGCATCCTGTTTTCAAGCCATAAATGCCAATCTCAAAGAAAGCTTTTAATGGTGTCTTTGTAACCCTTTTGTTTTCCCTCCTGAGAACGTTTTCCTATACACAGTTCCTCATGAAGAGGTCATTTGGGGAGCCGATTTTAAGGTATACTGACATCGAAATTGAAACCTTTTACCTGTGGCATGGATATTGTTCACATGTGAACACTTTGGGATTTTTTAAGTCAAACCAGTTCACCTAATAAATTATATCTCCTATCTGTCCCTTGAATTTCATCATAGAGATGCTGTGACAGTTTGTGTAACCAAATCCCTCCACTTTTTATGGTCAGCAGCTGTTCTTGGCAGGATATCAAGAGACAGGCAGGTCCATTCTTTTACATTGTCCAGCCAGCTTCTCTTGGGATGGCCCTTTCTTCTAGCTTGTCTATGTTATTAACAATGCATTCAGAACTCTAGTCCTTTAGTTTTGGTCCTATCAAGTGCCCAATAACAAGATTTTGAATTTAGTTTTGGTCCTATCAAGTGACCAATAACTAGATTTTGAATTTAGTTTTGGTCCTATCAAGTGACCAATAACTAGATTTTGAATTTCCATGAACCTGCCATGGAATGTTTTTGTTATTTAGATCTATTGAATATTCACAAAGTTGATAACTTTCTCCTAATGTTGTACAGGTTCACTGAAACCAGTATGGTGGCTGAGTGGTAAAGCACTTGGCTTCCAAATGATGGGGTCTCAGTTTCAAGTCCTGGTGAAGACTGAGATTTTGATTTCTGGATTTTTAGTGCCCCTCTTGAGTCCACCTAAATTTAATGGGTACGGTACCTGACATTAGTCTAAGAAAATTAAAGACAGTTAGTTTTTGTGCTGGCCTCATGACACCCTTGTTAACTGTTGGTCCACTGTGTACTGCTCCACTTCTGGTCTGTCTTCATGACCCAATCTATGGCTAGTAGAAACAAGAAGGGAGACAGTAAACAGCCTTGTGTCACTCCTGTTTGGACTTCAAATGCCTCTGTCAGTTGTCTGCCATGCACTGCAAGTCATCCCCTCATATGACTTCTTGATGATATTTTTAATTTTTTTCAGGCACTCCATAATGTCTCAAAAGTTTCCAGAGTGTCTTTCTGTCCACACTGTCAAAAGCCTTCTCATTCTATAATATTGACATAGAGAGGAGAGTTCCATTCCATTGACTGTTCCAAAATTATGTGTAGTGTTGCTATCTGATCTGTGCTTGATCTCTCCTTTCGAAAACCGACTTGTTGGTCACAGAGATGTGGGTCTACAACATCTTTCATTCGTTTTAGCAAAATACTGGGTACAGTTAAACACTTTTCCTGGAAAGGACAGTAGTGTAGGACACTTGATAGTTTGAGCCTTTTTTGGGAGTTATATGTGGTAGCCCTCTTCCCACTCTGGTGGCACTTCTTCTTTTTCCCATATCTTGAAGAAGAGAGGGTAGAGTAACTTCACACTGGTATCAATGTCTGCCTTTAGCGCTTCCACTGGGATGCTGTCAGGTCCTGCAGATTTTCAATTCTTCCATTGTTTCATTGCGCTCCTTAGTGGGTGCTCTGCATATGATAGGTCTCTTGCAGCTGGCGGTATCTCTGGTGGGTTCGCAAGAGTAGGTTTGTTTAGAAGCTCCTGGAAAATTCTAAATCCATCTCTTCTTTTGTCTTCTTTATCTGTTATTACGTCACCAATTTTGTCCTTTACTGGTCTTTCTGACATGGCACATTTTCCAGATAACTTTTTGATGACCAAATACAGATCTTTGGTGCTGTTCTGAAAGGCTGCTTCTTTTGCCAGTGATGTAGTTGCGCTTGTCTCTTCTGATGCTACGCTTGATATTCCTATTTTAGCACATTCTTTTTGTGCTTTTCCTTTTGCTGCTTTTGTTTTACTGTTGTTCACGCCTTATTTCTACTCTCTTTCCTTGATGTTCTGAAGAGTTTCTGCTTAGATCCACTCCTTGTGAGTGTATGACTTGGGACCCAGTACTTCTTGGCAAGTGGAGGTTACTGTTTCTTTCACTTTCTCCCACGTCTGTTCTACTGTCTCCTCTTCTAGCAGCTCCTCTAGGAGCTGGAACCTGTTTGATAAGGTGATATTGAACTCTTCCTGTTTTGTGCAGTCTTTTAGTACAATGGTATTGTTGGCGTTGGCTGGGCCCACTTGTTAAGGTCCTCTTCAGTTTCACTCGAGCGCACATAAGATGATGATCTGAGGCAACATCTGCTCCTCGTCTTACACGTACATCTTGAAGAGATCGACGGAACTTCTTCACAATACAGACATGGTCTATTTGGTTCTCTGTTACTAGGTCTGGTGATATCCATGTTTCTTTGTGTATTCGTTTGTGTGGAAAGACAGTTCCTCCAATCACTAAGTTGCTCCTGGCACACATAACTGCAAATCTCTCTGCATTTTTGTTCATCTCACCTAGTCCAATGTTTTCCCATGATCTCTTCATATCCTCTGTTGTCATTGCCAACCTTAGCATTAAGGTCACCCATTATGATGAGGATGTTCTTTTTAGGTCTGTCCTATAGGATGGGCAAAAAGTGGGAGGTAAAGGAAAAGGAAGACATGTAATGAGACACTGTACACTAGAGACTAAGGTTCTTACAACTCATCTGGCCTCACAGCAAGGTCATAACAAGTTTTATTTCTAAAGGAACACCCAAAACTTGCAGGGGAAATTGGCATATACACTATGCCTGGTTACCCAAAATCCCATTCAAATTGTAGTAGTATTATAAATATAGGTTTTAGCATCTGTTATGGTATTATAGAATTTTGACGGATCCTCTCATTTTTATTTTGAAAGAACATCAATAAATGAAATGACAAAAATAAAATGGTTTATTTAGAATTATATTTGTTTATAGCTGAGAGAGATATTAATTTTAGTAGAATAAAGTGTAGAGATTGTTGATTAGCAATCTCTCATGGCTACCATATTGATTTTAAGCCAAGACATGATTGTGTGGTGAATTGTCTCCCCTGTTATACATTTCATACTGAACATGCTTATGTCATTTTGAGATCTAATTTGTAATAGTATAATTCAAAATTCTATTTGTGCTTTTTAATTTCTAAATACTTAATTGAAATGAAATCAATTTTGGGGAGGGGGGAGGGTAAAAATATGAAATGGTATTTTTAGTTATATTTGTTGATTTTGGTTTTACCTGCTCTCATCAATTTGTTCCTAGTACCGTAGTGTCTCTTGTCTCATGGGCTGTGCTTGCCATTAACTTTCACTGAACTAATTCAATGTTACTGTTTTGAAGAAACCTCAATGGCTGGTTCAGTTTGTGGCCTTGGTTTACTTTTAGTCACGTAATAAAGATAACTAATGTTAAACACTTGTCAGTTATTATTCAGGTATCTCTGCTAATTGATATTGACCAATTAAAAATGTTTGAGTGGAGCGTGCATGATGAGTGTACTTGTTAACCTGCTATGTAAATCACTTGCAGTCAGTGAGAAATAGATTAGATAAGTTAATTACTGTTTAATTTAATTATTCGTGTCTATGTGCAATAGAAGATAACTACACCTCTCTTTGATAGACTTGTAGTAGCCAACCAATAATACTTAACATGAAGCTTGGTCTCACTTACTTTCATTACATCCATCATACTTTCATTTAGATCCTTTTTTTTTTCTTAGTTTCTTGTAGTGTTCATCTCTGTTTTTTTTTCAACATGTCTACTCCTCTGGGCCCCTTTTACTGATCCCCCTTAGTAGGTTCCAATGCTGGGCCCCCATGCTGATTTTCATGCTGGTCTTCAATGCTGAATCTCATGCTAGGCCCCCATGCTGACTCTTGTGCTGGTCTCGTATGCTCAATGTCATGCTAGGCCCCTATGCTAATTCTAAAGCTGATCTTATTGACTACTGCCCCACCATTTAATACCAACTGTATCATTGCTATTTATATCACAAACATGACAGTAGTTGATAGATCATTTGTGTTAGCTGTGTTTGACGTGTAGATTGTCTCCTCCTGTTCTCTTCCGTCTAAGGTCATTGTCATGACTTAACATTTTTGGTTTCAAATTTTGTATGAGCCACTCGTCATCATTACGATTGTTTATTTTTAAATTTTGTTCCTTTTGTCTTTCAAAATATAGGTTTGGGTTACAGAAATATATAATTTTAGTTTTTTTTTATTTTTCCTCTCAAATTCTGCAATAGTCTCTTGGGCTATACTAATGTTTTTGGTGAAGATCTAAGTGAGAAACTATTTGAATAATTTGTTAAACCATGGGCCAGTATTTATATTTATTGACAGTTTCAATCTTAGAACTGTAAGATTACAGACTTTGTTTTAAAGAAAAACAAAAAACTATTTTAACTTATTTCCTTTATTTATAATCATGTTTTAGGGTTCTCATTCAGTATGTTGAAGTAACTGATTATCTTATAATTTATTAACGGATGTTATTTTATGTTACTGTTATTAAACATACTATAATCTGGAGTATTAACGCTTGATTATTTTTGTTCCATGATGACAAAAAAAACTTCATTTGCTCTCATTTTTTACTTGAGTTTTGCTTTGTTAATGTAATCAATAAAAAAAGTTTTCAAAACATTGCTTGTTGAGATATCTGTATTTTATGTCTCTGTGCATTTGTATTTTATGTCTGTGTGCATTTGTATTTTATGTCTGTGTGCATTTGTATTTTATGTCTGTGTGCATTTGTATTGTCTTTGTGCTGTGTAATTCTGGGCTGAGGTGGTGGGAGGTAGACCTATCAGAAAATGATTTACTAGCAGATCCAGATTATCTAAATTATAGTGAAAAAAGTGTAATTATTATTATAGCTTTTATATAGCGCTACTTTCATGCTTATAGCATGCTCAGAGCGCTTTGGTCCAATCTCATTTGTGGACCAGTGGGGGGAGGGGGTATCTAGGAGTTGGTTTTCCGTGCTGCCTTTGGGCGCTCAGTAAACACAACTCTGCCCGAGTCGGGTGTCGAACCTCGAGCCCCCTTCTAGGTAGCCGAGCAAGCCAAGCTCAAGCCGCACTTGGCCTCTCGACCACGCTTCTCAGAAATGATTATTAATTTAAATATTTCAATCTTCTTGCTCAAAGGATTATATTTTTATGTTTATCCTGATCAAGAATGTTTTTGATAAAAAAAATATTTTCTGCTTGAATTGACCCTGACCAACAATGGCTTTGTCTGCTTGTTTTTCAGATTGCAAAATATGTAGGTCAGCTTATCCATGTAAAATATTGCATTCTTCAATATTCAAGACTAGAAAAACTAGACTTACCACAAAGTATTTTGTTTTTAATTAAATAGTCTTGGAGTCTACAATACATTTATACTGCATTATTAAATAAAGTTCAGATTGAGACACCACAATCTAGATCTTCATTTGGGGCTTGGCTACTCTAATAGACTTATAGCTCTTACAAAAAAAAAAAACATGTGTATATACCATCAATAATTACCAAATCTAAACTAGAATCTAAATACCACATTCCAGTTTGGCAACTCAAAATTGGTGCTTCACAATGTTTAAAATCTTATCTAATACAGACGTTACTTCAAAAAAGAAGATGATTACGTCCTATAAGTGATGTATTTAGTCATGCAGGTTAACCAATGATTTAAATTCTGCTGGCTCAGGCAACCCATTTCTTATATCTTATCTTATACAATACAGACGTTACTTCAAAAAAGAAGATTATTACGTCCTACGCGTCATGCATTCAGTCATGCATATTAACCAACTACTTAAATTCTGCCAAGTCACTGGTTTTCCTGGCTAGCTCAGGCAATCCATTCCATGCTCTAATAGCGCTAGGGTAGAAGGAGCTTTTGTACAAATTTGTCCTAGCATATGGTACAAGGAATGTGCCTTTTTCTTTGTGTCTTTCTGAGTATTTTATTAAAATTTGAATTTGAAGATTATGGTTCAGTGTTTTATGTATAATTGCTACTTTACTTTTGAGCCTTCTGTCCTGAAGGCTTTCTAAATTTAGTGATTTTACTAAAGGTCTCTAGTCAAATTTGAATATTCATTTGTTATGAATCTCGCTGCTTTATTTTGTGTCTGTTAAAGTTTCTTAATGTTTTCTTGAGTTGAGGGGTCCCAAACAGAGGATGCATATTCTATTATAGGCCTAACCAAGGTTAAATAACATTTTAGTTTTATGTTCTTATTTGATTTATAGAAATTTCTTTTAATAAACCCTAATGCTTTGTTTGATTTTTTTATTGTTTCATCAATATGGGGATTCCATGACAGTTTTTCATTTATTATAACACCTGTATTTTGCGTTTTTAGTATGTGTTACTGGTTTACCATGAACAAGATAAGTGCCGCACTAGGGAAGAAGGACTGAGCATTTGTACACATTTTTCCTAGCATATGTGACGAGGAATGTGTCTTTATGTAGACACCACAACTTTAAAAGCACTGTTTTATCACCACCAATGTCGCAATGATTAGATAATCTTAGAAGACCTATTTACTCTAAATACGATTCCCAGTTCTGCAAGTAAATATAGGCTACTTCGCAATCACAGACCTATATAGCCTACATTAGCCTATATACTGGAGGCACCGCTAATTTTCGTGTTAATGTTAGTCTATGTAGTAAACTTGATTTCAAGTGGTCAGGAAATTCGAATTCGATTCCCCATAAAGCTTCCATTTTTAATTTTTTTTAAGAACTAAAGTAAAGAGGCAGCTATCAATGAAAGAACAAATCACTATCTTTCTGCACATAGATCTATAAGGTTTAATATGATGAAAATAAAAAAAATGCTAAAATATTTTGCTTTTTCAACAATATTTGGAGTCAAAGTCTAATATAAATGTCAAGCCTTTTAAATCATTTTCAGATAACAACTAATGTCCAGTTTCGGTACATATTTCAATGAAATTTGGTTGACGCGTTCAGTGCACATAGAATATATAGGTATGTGTTCACAATACTCCTAACCGACCGGAATCAGCTATGTAAGGGAAGCTACTCTCACAACACATGAACTGCCAAACCTCATTCCATCCATCTGGAAATTATTATTTATTATTATTGTTTATCATTGATTTATTCAGCATTGTTTAAAATGAACAACAAATTTGAAGCGTACGTTACATTTACAAAAATGTAGACTACATATAACTAGAGTGTAGACTCTGGAAGTAGTAGTTCTGAAGTCTGAATAGAAATAGAATTTCAATTTTAAGAATTTATTAGAAATTAGAGTAATTAGACCTAGTCTAGGCTAGAACTAGATTTTACTAGATTTATTTATCATTTAGAATGATAAGAATGCACTTAATCAAATCTCACTTACTTTTAAACATACTTACTTATAACTTACTAGTCTAGAGTATAAATTTACTGTAGTACTGTAGATCTATTTTCTAATGATACTGATATTTACTGATAAAAATGATTAGAGACTAATAATGGTTACAAAACATAAAAATACTGTGATCTTCTTTAAAAAAAAAAAGTTTGTTCTACAAAGATGTCAAAGTACAATGTCAATGTTTTGCCCACTTTTGCATGTATAATATTATATAAAAATATGTTCCTTTAGAGTTGAATATAATCTAGATCCATAACTTAACTACGACTCAACTGCTTCCTAGCCCTGACCTTCCACAGAATGGCAGGGGATGGCAGTGGACATGGTATGACCCTGGATCATCAAGATAACTGAATGACAGTTAAGCTTGCATACCAGTTAGCTATCTAGATCAAGACTCTCGTCTTGGGTTCGATACTTGCCATTTCCACAGAAGGTTTGAGCTAGGATCTAATTTTCCTTCAATTCTGAAGAAAAATTGTTTCTCTCTAAACATTATTAAACAATTAGAATCTAGCTCTAAAATGCTTGGTTTAAGACTAAGTATTCAAACATTAATTCGGAATGTTATCATTGCAACACCACTGCAACATTTTACAACCTTTTTGAGAAGGTCCATTAAAGGCATATTATATGAACAATGCATCTCTATATATTTACACACACGCTCATGCAACTATTCTACTATCGAATGGCTTTTAAAGGTTTAATTAATAAGTCAAAGGAAAAAAATCTCCAGTTGAATTTAAAGCCATTCAAAAAAACAATGTAGCACCCACTGAATAAATTGTAATTCTAAATCACAATTATTTTACAGAGCCTTTAAAAGATATAAAGTTTTTTTGTTTTTTTTTTTAAACTCAAAAAATGTAGTGGTTTCAAGCTAATGGCACTAATGCAAAGCAGATTGTTTAAAATGGGAGAAAATGATAAAATACCATTTCTGACTAATCTAGACTGCCTCAACCAAACAATTAGAGATAGATAATACTTGATCTTAAGTATAATAGACCTAGCACATCTTCTATAGATTTTTGGAAGAAAATAGACCTGGCCTAGACTCAAGTATTTCATGATCATGATGATAATCTTTGATTCATTAGTCTATTTTAATATTTTCACATGATGTAAGGGAAGTTCTCAATAAATATTTTAAGATTGTTTATTTTAACCTCTTTATTAATATTTGACTTTTGTATGTGTGAATAATTTGTTTTTACTGAAAATAAAGTAAAATGCAGTATAATTATAAGACTAGAAAAATACATTTTCTTTCTAAACAAAAAGTATTCCAAAGGTTGGAGGTACTTTGATTTTCTATTTTTTTTTTTATTCTATCAATAATGATTTTTATCTAGTCGTGATATCATTTATTGAGAATTACATTCTTATTTACCTTAGATAAAAAAATGTAAATAACCAAATAGCTTTAACAATGCTTTCATATATTTTTCTAAAATACTTTTTTTTTTTTACAAACATAGAAATAAGAGAGAATTGATCTAGATTTTAAATATTATTATTGTGATTTATTAAAAGAATATATAATAAAGATTTGTTATTAAATATAAATTACAATAACAGAATAACAAAGTCATTATAATTATTAACAGTTTAGTTGTAATTAATAATTGCATTATAATTGTTGTAATTCAATTTTATAATACTTTATTATATAGTTCTTCCATCATGGTTCGATGATGACCACTTTGTCATCCAGGGGGCTGAGTGCTTTTCACTGGGGTCTTATGCCTCCTCATGTGGCTGGTGATACCTATGTGAGCACGGAATGTTTGGCTGCACACTGGGCAGGTTATTCAAGCTGGAGCTAGTGTCATTTGCCTTGCTTTACTTCTCTGGCATTTTTCTTCTGCCAGCATTTTTCTATTTTCTTCAGCAACCTGTGCGCCACAGCGCGACGCCATGATGCTGTCATGTGCCTCTGTCTCCCAGGTGGCTGGGTGTATGCTGAATACTAATGATAATCTAATTAGAAGAATAATACTACATGCATCAATACATTGCAAACTGAAAGACAAATGGTGATATTAGCTCCATACATGGGAAATAAATTTTGAGTTTACATTGAAGATAATCAAATTTATAGATCCATACCTTGACAACTTTATCAACTTTTAATTTTCACATTTTGATAACTATCAACTTTCAATGCTCACATTTTAACAACTTTTATCAACTTCTAAACTTTAGAGAAGCTATTTGCCGTCATCACAAATAAGCCCTACAGTTCATGGAAATTATACTTGGTTTATGTACTAATTGGAATGTATCTCTGTCTATAACTAACCCTAACCATAAATTGATCATTATTGATCATTATTATTAGCATTTTTTGTTTTAAGATGTCAAACTTTTTTTGAGAGCTACAATAGGAAAAGCAAAGAAAAAGTGCTGATAGATTTTTTGGTAATTTGAGATACCTGGCCATGTAGTTCGCACATTGGACTGTAACATTATTCCCAAATTCAAACACTGACCACTGTTATCCCTTGATAGCCTAGTCATAATAATAAAAATTATTATTATTTAATTTATACAGACAGTTAACAAACATAATATATCTAAGGCTCAAGGCTCTGTGATAAGGCTCTGTGACCTTTTGAGGGAGAAATGTGGCACCACTTTGTACTCAAAATTAGAAACCATGCCTGCTCCCATCCCCTTCGTCCTGTGGGAGGTTTGGACTAAGAAGTAAATGTAAATTATTTTCAACTCTGAAGGTACATCCAAAAGGTAAAACAAACATTTGACAGAAACTTGATAAGCTTAGAGAACAATAATTTGAAAAAGGCTTTTTATTGTTGAGCTATTTTTAGTTTGCTATAATTGTAGATATGATAGCCCTAAATGTGTCATTTAAAGTGACCTAGAGGTCTGATGTCACAAACATAGTTATATTTAATAATAATTTGTACAAAAACAAAAAAGGCAAACATTTATTTTTTTAAATTAGCTACTTATACCATTATATCTCCTTCAACATAACAAAATGCTAATTTTAGAAACTCTTAACTAGAAATCATATTATCTATTTAAAGTATGTATTCATATTTAATTGAACACAAGTGCTTCAAATATAATATATATATATATATATATTGAAAATATACAATATAAAAAACTATATTACTTTTTAAAATTTCTTATATATATATATATATATATATATATTGCATACAGACAAAAAAGTGCTTCTAAATTTTGTTTTTAAATTTAGATCACACATTTATATGTGTATTTATCACCAGGATAAATATATTTTGTAATTTAAACTATGGATTAATAATAGCTTTGATATAATGTTGTTTACTTGTTCAGTGATGTTGTTTTGACCCACATTTAGTCTGTGACTAGTGGCTGTTGTTGTTGTAATGACTTTGTGCTTGATTATTTTTTTTTTCTGTTTGTTTTTGTACTTTAGTCTCACTTCTGCCAAACCTTCCAACCAGGAGACAGACAGGTAACGAGGATCAGGGCTGATGGTCCCATTTAGCCAGTCTTTTTGTAGATAGGTTATGTATTTATGTAGATCTAACATGTTGTATATATAATAAGGGTTGCAATGACTTGAGCAGCAGATGTTTGATAGATTTATGCTTTGTTGTATTCTTAATACTCTGAGCATCCAAACAAATTATAAATAGTATTTTTAGTTTGAATTTTGTTTGGCGCTTCCGCAGTGTCTAATGCAGATAAACCATATAGGGGTAACACTCAGCAAAATTTAATAACACTGCGAAAGGCAGAACATTATAAGTTATTTGATGCTGATACTGAACAAGAAGTTTAATAGCAGTGAACTGAACTGTTGAATATCTGCTCTCTACATTCATAACTAGCTTCCCATCTCTAAGGCATCCTGTACATAGTCTGTTAACATCGGCTGATATTTCGCTCTTCCTATAGCGTAGTCATGTTTTTACTAGTCATGTCATTGTCTCTTAAGTCAAAACTTCCTCTATTTCCGAAAAAAATACAATTACAATTTGAAGACTTCAAAATAAAGGTCCTTTTGAAAATTAAATATTAACTTCTTTTAAAAAATCTTCGAGGCTGGAAGAAGCAGGCTCTAAAAGCACTAAGAAAAGTATTGTATGTTTCATCATCGTTAATTCACCAAGGAAGGGATTGACTGCTCCACCATATCCAGCTTAGTCCTCCACCTTTTCTGTTCCTCTATCTCCTTCCTGTCTCATCAGCTGCTTTCTGCTCCACCATTTGATTCCTGTTCCACATCATTCTGCTCCACTATTTTCTTCCTTTCCCACCACATCATTTTTCCTCCACCATTTCCTTCCTATTCTATGACATCATTTCTGCTTCACCATATTCTACCTGTTTCATCACATCATTTCTCCTATTTTCTTCTGAATATGAACTGGAAATCTGCTAATACACCCATTTTATTCTATAATCTATGTTTACATCATATCCTTTTGCTTTTGGTGTCATCTCGATCTAATTCCACTCACTTCCTGTTTTCTTTTCTCCATTGTCTGTGTTCACTTAACTCTTCAGGAAACTTCCTGTTGGTTTTACTTACCTAAGAATCTATACACGAGTTGGATGCTCAAAGTATCATCTAGGGAATGCAGTGTGTGTGTTTTAATTCATTTGTTAGCATTAGTCGTTGGATGCACACAATTTCTTGTGGTCGTCCATGTTCAATAAGAATGGTGTCAATAATGGGAAGGGGGAATAGTTTTCAATTGGAATAAAAGATTCTTCACTTAAGTGTTGAAAGATTTAAATACTCCAGAGATTGAAAGGCACATAGACAGTTTCCAATGAAATTAAATGCTGAATTTTTTAGTATTAAGGAATGATAGTCTTAACGGAATGCACATTCTTGGAAGTGTTTTTTTTTTAAAGTATTTATTTCAATAGTTTTATATAAATAAAATTGTAAGTCTTTCTTTGGGTTTGTAAGGTGATTTTTTTTTTTACCCCCCACAGACTGAAAGCAGAAGACAGTGATGATGAAGAGGAACCATTTAGACCAGCGCCAGTAAGTTTTTGGATCAATCTCCCATAGTTCATAGCACAGTTTATCACATTTGATTTGCATAGTATTTCTCCTCCCCATCATGTATGTAATGCAATGTATAGCATGCACTTAATCAATTGCAAAATAAAAGTAATAGTTTGTTTTCATATTTTTTAAGGCATAGATGTGTAGTAAGAAATTTGTTAGTTTACAAAAGACTGACATTTCTGATCATCAGGCTTAGTATTTGTATACACTTTGTTTTATTCAATAAGCACCAGTAATAGAAACATGAGATTCAGTTGTGCATGTTAAAATGTCTGCTAAACCATGATTTTCTTTGTCCTACATATTACAGTAATATCAACAAAATCAACAAAAATTGTACATAATAGTATTGAAGCTTAGTACATAAAATTAATAATAATTAAATAACAACTTTAATTAGCACAAACTCATGGACAGCCACTGTAAGTTTGTGCTTTAGTAGATTGCAGGTCAAAGGGTTTAAATCTCGACATTGCATACAGTTACAGGTGTAGGGCCAGCCATAAAAAGAACGGTATTAAAAGCATGTTGTTGTTTTTTTTCTATACAGAAAGTCATATGGTCAGTCAAGATATTTCATCACTCTTTTTGGGATGTCAAAATGACATACAGGCAGCATTTCTAATAAATTTTGAGTTATTAAATTGTGATGTAAACTTTGTTTGATAATTTTTGGCAAACTTATTTTTGTTTGATTATACTGTAAGCCTTGTTTGTATGCTTCTTAGAAACCTGGTGAGGGAGAGCATCCCCTTCAGTATAACTACGCCATCTGGTTTTCTCGACGCTCACAGAACAGCAAGTCAGTTCAGTATGATAAGAATCTCAAGTTCATAGCGTCCTTTGCTTCAGTGAGTAGTGTATAGAAGTGTGTAATAATTCATTTTTTTAACATCTTTAATTTTGTCAAACTATAAAACAATTTAATTTTCAGCCAAGAAAAAGATTAAAGACTTTATAATTATTTACCAAACATCTAGACCTTCTGATCTATCATTTCTATGGGTCAGATGATTATAAGCCATTTGTTTCCTCGGCCAAGCATTAAAGCAGGCCAGCACAATGACCAACACGTCTTTCCATTCCTCAACTAAAGTCAGGTACCCATTAGAGTTTGGTGGACTCAAGGGTACCCTTAAAAATCCATGAATTCAAAATCTCAGTCGTCTCTCAGATTCAAACCCTGAACAAGAAAAGATAAGAAAAGCGTTTAACTAGTCAGTGTGACGGTTCGCCGCGTGTGACGTGAGTTTAGCTTGTTTGGTGTCTAGGGGATGATTAATTTTGAGGTTATCACACACTGATCCATCAGCAGATAAATAGGGAGCAGACACGCAACGAGACAAGCAATGAAAGAGAGATACAAATGATGATAATATAAAGAATATTTATTTACATAAATATTTACAAAGAAAAATAAAGAGGGGGAGGGTTTGTATCTAACTCTAATCAATACTATTATTGATCATCACTCTTGCACTTAATGAGAGATATGTCACTTTGTCCTTGGTACTTAGCTATTTGTCTTGATTGGATCGCAGTGGTTGGTATCCTGGCTGATGGCTGGGGTCGCTCTAGCTGGAAGAGGGATGCCAATGATATAGTCCTTGTGGAGTTTCAGTCCAGAGTCCTAATATCTGTTGCGGGCACAGTAGGGCGAGTGGCCGGCTACCGTGGGCACAAATAATGTACTGCGAGCAGAGCTGATCTGCCATGGGCAGCGTCGGGCAGGATAAGTCCAGTGAGTTATCGAAGCTATGACGTCTAGCACAGAGCGGGTC
Organism: Biomphalaria straminea; assembly: GCA_021533235.1. NCBI lineage: Eukaryota > Metazoa > Mollusca > Gastropoda > Planorbidae > Biomphalaria > Biomphalaria straminea. Next base: position 3,776,177 of record JADKLZ010019686.1, on the reverse strand, counting down.
TATAGGAACGTCGTACCCAATGGGCTGACAGGCGGGCTGTCAAATAGGCAGGCTTGAGCCGATAGCGCCAAGTGGACGATGAGTAGTGACTTTCAGCGCTGAAAAGCACTTATCAGTACGTGATACTTGTAGTACATCCAAGTGAGCAGGTGATACTAATTAGTACCAAATAGGCGAGTGTAGTATTGGCTAGCGCCAAGTAGATGGATGGAACTCAATGCAAATAGGCACAGTGCGTGATAGCACTAAATAGGCAGGTCCTAGTAGGTAGTGGCCTAAGTATGTAGCAAATTCAGCAGTAATCAGAGAATTGCTATTTGCTGACGACTGCGCCCTAAATGCCTGCTCTGAAGACGATCTACAAAGCATCGTCAGTGACTTCTCAAGAGCATGCTCAGACTTTGGCCTTACCATTAACACAAATAAGACTGAAGTCTTATATTTACCTGCTCCTGGGAAAGCCTACTCGGATCCAAGCATCACTATAAATGGACACGATATAAATGCAGTGGACAAATTCACATATCTTGGCAGCACACTCTCCAGAAATGGAAATATCGATAACGAAATCAACCTTCGCATCGCCAAGGCCAGTGCATCATATGGCAGACTATCAAACAATGTTTGGAACTGACGTGGTATCACCACAAACACTAAGCTAGGGGTCTACCGAGCCGTCATCCTACCTACATTGCTCTATGCCTCAGAAACATGGACAGTATACAGAAGACATGCCAAGAAACTAAATCACTTTCACATGACATGTCTAAGAAAAATACTAAATGTCAAATGGCAGGACAGAATGCCAGATACTGAAGTCCTTCAAAGAGCTGGTTTGAAAAGCATCCACACAATCCTGATGCAGTCCCAGCTGCGATGGGCAGGACACGTGTGCAGGATGGAGGACCACCGCATCCCAAAACGTCTCATGTATGGCCAATTAAGAGAAGGCAAGCGCTCGCAAGGTGGTCAAAAAAAGCGCTACAAAGACACCCTCAAAGCTTCTCTAAAGGAGTTCAACATTGACCCAGGCACCTGGGAGACAGAGGCACATGACAGAGTATCATGGCGCCGCGCTGTGAGATCCGGCGCATAGGTTGCTGAGGAAAAAAGAACAACGCTTGCGAAAGAAAAACGCCAGAGAAGGAAAGCAAGGCAAACGACACTAGCTCCAGCTGGAATTACCTGCCCAGAGTGCGGCCGAACATTCCGGGCTCGCATAGGTCTCACCAGCCACATGAGGAGGCACAAAACCCCAGTGCAAAGCCCTCAGCCCACTGGATGACAAAGTGGTCATCATCGAACCACGATGGACGAACTATATATGTAGCAAGTAGCCATAGTGCGGGATAGCACTAAATAGGCAGGTCCTAGCAATATCTTGTAATTTTGGCTAGAGCCAAATAGGCAGACACCTGAGGGAGGCTGCGGATAAATAAAGACAAGCTAGGACATGTCTCTCATGCATCATATCGATGCCCTCGACTGAGGTGCATTCGTCAGATTGATAAAATTGCTTTAGTGCACAATGTGGAGATAATGACAAATGGGGTTGAAAAAAATAGAGGTCTGACAATAGTAATATAAAATGTACATAGAGGGGAAAAAGCAATATATGTGTACATAAAAGGGAAAATAAGAATCTCAATAAAATACAAGTAGAATGAGCATGGGGTGGGAAGAGAGGGGAGAAGTGGACGATGGTGGTAGATGACCGTGACGCTGTTGTTTACACACGGCCGGGGCCATGACATGAACAATGGAAAGAGTCCCTACGAAAGGCGCACCTCTCGTTGAGGGGGAGATAATTCTTATGTCTCTTCTAACATTATCAAGGCGGTCAGCTGAGATAAATGAAATAAAATACGAGGTACATATTGTGTACAAGGTTGCGTCAATGATCAAATTAAGCAACGTGGCAATAATATTGCCGACATAAGTAAACGTAATAGTTAAATATATGTATATGTATATATACATATGCAAAGGTTGAGTTTTAACTTACGACAGTGAGAAATACACCATGCACAAATTAAATATAAATGAAGTAAATAAAATACAGAATGAATTATACACAAGCTAGATAAAATGGAACTGTGATTTACGTAAACTCACCACCAGGTATTCCTCTAGGAGAAAGAATAAATGAAATAGTCCAGTCTCGTATGCCAGAGAGAGAGAATGAAAATGAGCTAGTGTCTACTTTGAAATGGTCTAGCTTATAAAAGTCGGAAGTGAGACCGGAAACAGGAAATGTGATAAGATAGGGATTATCTCTCACTTGAAGGACTTTTGACGAATCTCACATATTGGAGGAAGTCCTGAGGCGCGTGGGCACAAGATAAGGGACACACCTTGGAGGGTCAATAGACGTGTGGCCTCGAATAATCTCTTTGATCAAGGAGAGGTATGGATAGAAGAAGGAACAATCCTACCCAGACGGTCATCCGGCGCATAAGATCAAAGTAAGCGATCGCACATTTATCTCTGCCCTGGTCAGGGGGAGATGAGCGAAGAGGGGTGACAATCATGGACCATGAGGTAGACTTTGGTCTAGCGTAAAGAGGAAACAGGTGGGGTTTTGTGAAGAAATAGGGCATAGAAAGGGGGAATGATTAAAATAGAATAAATAAATAAAGAAAGATAAATAATAATTAATGTGGTGTTAAAAGTGAGCGAATCTGACAGCGAGTTTTTGACTTGTCACAGTCAGCTACTGTGTCCATGAGGTAGAAGGTGATTTCATACATCATAGTAATTTAAATTCAACAATAAGAATTTATTAACAGAATGGAGTGGCGTGTCCATGTTGTCTTGTTACTTAAATAGATGTTACTGAATATTTTATAATGGTCTCTGTTGGTGACTAATGTCACAACATTGGTGACACTTGAGTTTTGGTAGTTGAGTTTTTACTAAATTTTAGAATACAAATTGCAAGGTCAACCTATTTATTTTTACAAAGCTTATATGAACTCTGTCTATGAACTCTGTCTGTCTAGTAAAATTTTTGTTTGCAATATTTCTCATTGACATTATTTCATCCTATCTCGAATCAAGCTGAAATTTTGTACAATTATTTCATGTACCTGAAAAAACAATCATCAATGAAAAAAAAAAAAAAACAATTAGGTAATTCATTATTGGTAAACAATTATTTTGTTTGATTTTGAACAAGAGAAAGAAATTGTACAGATATGGAAGCATAAGATTCAAGTTGCACAACTTTAAAAACAATTTT
>JADKLZ010019686.1:3736522-3757746 GCA_021533235.1 Biomphalaria straminea | reverse complement strand
CCCCCCCACTCCAAAGTTCTGGATCCGCTAGTGACACATACACATGTATTCATAAGCCGTAAAATAATAACTCTCCTTGTGGACAACCAAGAAAAAATGAATAATAATTTTTAAAAAGTCTATAGACTTTCAATTCTCAATTTATCAACACTAAAATAGACAATATCAATCTCAATATATTGTAGCCTACTTATAAACTCATCAACTACTGCAGGGTCGAAAATAATTGGACGCCCTAAGCGAAGTAAATTTTGGTGGCCCCAAATGAAATAGAAAAATTAAAAACTTGAACATTATATATGTTCCATCATCTTGGTAACAATAATTGAATGATTTCTCTTTGTAAATATTTCACAATTACAGAACTCTAATGAATTCAGTCACTCTAGAAATAACTCTGTAAGTTCTCTCATCTTGGTAACAATAATTGAATTATTTCTCTTTGACAATTTTTCACTATTACAGAACTCTAATGAATTCAGTCAGGACTCAAAACAATTTGTTTTAGAAGAAATAGAGAAACTTGTTATCAGTGTTATTATACAACATAGGAAGCAGCTCGAACGTAATAAGCGCCACTGGTTCAATTAAAGTTTTGTCAATCGTACGTGCATTAAATATTTATTAACCCTTTAAGTCCTCCATCTTTAAAATCCTGCGTCAAGGGCCATGAGTGATAGTGATATGTTAAATATACATTGTAGGGTCCATGCGCGTGGCCCAATTTTTGGAGCAGTTGTTCACATCAGCATATGGCCGACACAGCAACTGTCAGTTGTAATAAAAGACTATATAATTATAAAGTAACTCATCCAACAGACTTGCTCCATAGACCTAATTGTGACCCGACTGCATTGTCAAACTGGAAACTTCTACTACATGCAAATTAGGACCTTAAATTCACCCAATCAGAACTCTCTAATTAGCCATACTTGATTAGGAGTTCAGGAGTTTGAAAGACAATACGAAACGAAGCGTGAAGCACAACTGAAGACTTGTAAGGCCAATGCACTCAAGATGGCGTAATTTTAGTTTTGTTATATTTACTCTAGCCTATAAAGTCACTTCTAAGAGCCATCATTATTCAGCGTATTGTTAGCAATTAAATTTTGCCTGATTTTAAAACAGCATGAAATGTAAACTGTAAAATGTAAACTTTTATAGCAAGTACTTGATACCTAAGAAGATAGGCGGAATGTGCAGTAAAATATACTCAAACACAGGGGCGTATTAATTTTTCATCGTTTGGTGGCCCGGGGAGCTTGACCTCTTTGGGGTCCCTGTATTAATAAACACTCATTTGGGGACCCCCTCAAGCGGTGGCCCGGAGGGGGGATTTTCGAATTCTCCCCCTCCTCCCTCCACCCTAGCTACGCCACTGCTCAAACCAATTAGGAGACATCGACCTACACTTACACAAGTATTTTCCAAAATGGGGTATGTGTACTCCCAGGAGTACTGGAAGAGCTTTAAGAGGGTACGCGTTGAACCGCATTATCTATGCTGATTGTATTTAAATACCCATTTATTATGTTCAATTGATAAATGTCTTTTCAGCATTTAAAAAAGTCACTTCTCAGATTAAAACTAAAAGACAGGGAACCAAATTGTGATGATTTGTCAAGACACAATATCTCCCTTCTCATTGCTCCAAATCAATGTTATTTAGAATAGAACTTTCCTTTATTTTATTTGCAATTTTATTTTTCGTTTAATTATTATTTATTTTCTTGATACAGGTCGACAAAATGAATTACGCATACCAAGAGTTGCAATGCAATAGAGGTCAATACGAGGAAAGCTAAGTATATCTTGGCGACACACTCTCAGGGAGGACCTCAGAACAGAGGACACCAGGTGGGAGGACAGATCTTTGGGGAGACAGCTTACCGCCCAATGCGCTTTGGGCGCCTACCTAAATTTCTTTTTATAGTTATTAAAATAAATCCACGGGCGGGGGCGAGGGGTAGGAAAATTCTAGAAGGGGTAGAAATAGAATAAAAATGTGAGAATCACTGACTTACACAATGCGGTCTTCTCGTTGTTCCGGTTCTCTATCCTCCTCAGTTCGTCTAGACATTTCTTCAACGATGTTTCAATGTCTTGGACTACGGCTCGTCCCTCGTAAACCGGAACAAAAACTTCATTTACATCAGGGGACAAGGACTTTCTTACTACCTGTGTACACACATACACGCATAAAAGTAAATTAGGCTTCTATATATAATTATATAAGTTATATACTTCCGCTCAATATTTAATTATCAAACTCATTAAAAAAGCTTCAATAATATAAAAACAAGATTACAAAGAGAGTTTGTGTGATACACAAACTCAGAGGCGGCCCCCGTCGAAGTCGGATCCCTGTCAGATCCGCCTATTCGCAAGATGTTTCGGATGTTCCTTCTAAGTTAAAAATAATTAACTTTTCGCTGGACGACGGAGGATGGCGAGCAGGGTATAAACCTGCCTTATCTTTGATGTTTGCGCACTAGACTTTAGTTCGGATTTATCGTTGGTCCCTGGCTCAATTCCTGTATGCTCCCATCCTTAAACTATCGCAATATTTCTGAAAGAACAGTAAAGGTTAAATCATATTTTCAAAAGCCTTTAGTGTTGTTTTTTTTATCTAACCGTGACGGACAGACCAACCAACAGACAAAACGCACAAAAATATGCTTCTTTCATTCTAATGGGGGCACTAAACAATTTTTTTTTTTAATCTGATTTTTTTAACAATTTAAGAAATTAGTGTAGAATCATGTCATTGCCGGGCTTTACGCTAGTACACGAAAGTCGCTGCTAAAAGTTCATTTTAAACAAGATTACAAAGAGAGTTTGTGTGATACACAAACTCAGAGGCGGCCCCCGTCGGAGTCGGACCCTGTCAGATCCGCCTATTCGCAAGATGTTTCGGATGTTCCTTCTAAGTCCCTGGCTCAATTCCTGTATGCTCCCATCCTTAAACTATCGCAATATTTCTGAAAGAACAGTAAAGGTTATATCATATTTTCAAAATCCTTTAGTGTTTTTTTTCTAACCGTGACGGACAGACAAACCAACAGACAAAACGCACAAAAATATGCTTGTTTCATTCTAATGTGGGCACTAAACAATTTTTTTTTTAAATCTGATTTTTTTAAAAATTTAAGAAATTAGTTTAGAATCATGTCATTTCCGGGCTTTACGCTAGTACACGTTAAAAGTTCATTTTAAAAAATGTGCGTGATATCTACATATTGAGAGCATTTTTTCTAGTAACATTTCCTCCCTTACATTTACGTAATTGTTTCAGAATTGGTGTTTTGTTATTAAAAAATCGCTTGCATAATTAATTTTATAAATTAAACGGTTTGCTTTTAGAAAACTAAAAGTAGCCGTTGCACCTAAACTTTTCAAGCCGCATTTAATGGGAAATAATATTTTTCTAATCTCTTCTAGTTTTGGCGCTCTGAGTGTGACAGACGGACAGACGGACAGACAGACAGAAATTCATTTTAAAAAATATGCGTGATATCCACATGACAAGAGCATTTCTTATAGTAACATTTCCTTCCTCAGATTTACGTAATTGTTTCAGAATTGGTGTTTTGTTATTAAAAAAATCGCTTGCATAATTAATTTTATAAATTAAACGGTTTGCTTTTAGAAAACTAAAAGTAGCCGTTGCACCTAAACTTTTCAAGCCGCATTTAATGGTGAAAAAATATTTTTCGTATCTCTTCTAGTTATGGCGCCCTGAGTGTGACAGACGGACAGACGGACATTTTGCACAAACCTAATAGCGGCTTTTCCCCTTACGGGGGCCGCTAAAAATGGCATTCAAATATAGTAAAACGTTAGTAAAGTTCCTATGTCAGACCATGTGTTCTATAGGGCAGATGATGTTAAGGTTGGCCGACGGTTAACGAGCAAGGTGTCATGTGGCCAGCACCATGACCAACCACCTTTACTTTCCCCTACTATAGTCAGGTACCCATTAGAGATAAAAATCCCAAAGTTCGAAATCCCAGTCTTCGAACCCCAGGGCCCCAGAATCGGAAGCCAAGCTCTTAACCATTTAACCACCGCACAACCGGAATTCTCACATAGTGTAAACAAATTCAGAGTAAAAGGAAATATAAACATTGCTTAAAGCATGCTGCATTCAGGGCTGGATTTCAGGGGGGTTAGCAAATAGATATAGTATCCATTCAGGGGAGATAACAATAATAATGGGGAAGTCCCAAAAAGGGAAATACAAATAGTAATAAGTAATAATGTAATATGAGTACTGTATAGATATCGTATCCCATCAGGGGAGATTACAACAATAATGGGAAATCCTCTAAAGGGAAATAGCAAAACTGTTACATTTTTAAACAAGATTACAAAGAGAGTTTGTGTGATACACAAACTCAGAGGCGGCCCCCGTCGGAGTCGGATCCCTGTCAGATCCACCTATTCCGTAGTATTCGTAAGATGTTTCGGATGTTCCTTCAAAGTTGAAAATAATTAACTTCTCGCTGTCGCTGGACGACGGAGGATGGCGAGTAGGGTATAAACATGCCTTATCTTGATGTTTCCGCACTAGACTGTAGTTCGGATTTATCGTTGGTCCCTGGCTCAATTACTGCATGCTCCCATCCCCTCCTGTGGAAGGTTTGAAATAGGAAGTAAACTATCTTTAATTCTGAAGAAACAATCGAAACATGTAAAACAAACAGACACATAACCCGGGAGCGTCGAGATAATCAGTTCAGCATGCTAACTGGTTACAAACTAATAGCCTGATATATACAATATGTCACACGAGCGATTTTAAATAATCTTTCAGCATTGATCTGTAGAGATGTAGATGTACACAAACTAAGCTTCTGATTTAGCACTCTTAATACAGAACTTAATACAAAGATGAAAATAATTAACTTCTCGCAGTCACAGAAAAACGAGGTAAAATTAAAATAAAAAGACCAGATAATCAATAGAATGAATGTAATATTAAATTTAAAAAAATAGAAGTTTAGTTTTAGTTTATTATAACATTTCAATGTAGATCTAGACATAAACATTGGAACAATCTATTATAGATATTTTAAACTATCGCAATATTTCTGAATGAACAGTAAAGGTTAAATATTATTTTCAAAAGCCTTAAGTTTTTTTTATCTAACCGTGACGGACAGACCAACAAACAGTTAAAACGCACAAAAATAAATATGCTTCTTTCATTCTAAAGTTGGCAATAAAAAACTTTTTTTTTAAATGTAATTTTTAAAAAAGATTAAAAAATTAGTTTAGAATCATGTCATGGCCGGGTTTTACGCTAGTACACGAAAGTCGCTGCTAAAAGTTCATTTAAAAAAAATTATATCAAAGATAAACGACAGATCTTATTTAGTGCCCCAGCGGTCAAAATATACATCTTCCGTTCTTTGATCTCTCAACGTTAGCCTTGTAAAGCCGATGCTCAAGGCAACTGCCACATCTTTTTTATGAATAAATTACTTAAATAGTAAATACTGAAATGTTAGAACAAAATAAAACTTGTGACACGTTGCAATGTATTATATTATTAATTGTCTTAAATTAGGTTTCATTTATATTGCATACTAATTAGGTTTTTTATCTTTAAATACTGCTTGCATAAAATATTTTTAAAAATTAGATTTTGAGCTTTTAGAAAAAGAAAAAGTAGCCGTTGCATCAGAAATTTGAATGATCTATATTATTGTGATGTCAGATTTTCATTTTCTCTTCTACTTTCTGAGCACTAAACGGGACGGACGGACAGACAGACAGACAGACAGACAGACGGACAGACAGGCCACACAAAACTAATAGCGTCTTTTGCCCTTTCGGGGGCCGCTAAAAATGTAATGACAATACTTTAAATCTAACGGTTGGCAACATTGTTGTGGTTAAGACTTGCCCGCTTGTAGCCTTTTAACTTTTCCTCCATTGTAAGTGGAGACCTATTTTCTTTTAAAAATAAAATAAAATATATTAAGTTATATAATTAAAATTAAAAAAAAAAAACAGTAGAAGTAACTCTAATCACCCGGCATTTAGGAAAACGTAAATTGTTTCGATCAAATAATTTACACTGAACGAGTCGATACATAAACGAAGCTCCGGATTTACGGCAGTGCACCAGACCTGAGCCTGCCCAGAGGACTTTACACTCTACAAACTCAAAAATACTAGAATGTGTATATTTCATTTTTCAAAGAAGGAAATTGCTAATAAATGTACAAGTATCCTACTTTGTTTTTTCTTCTTCGAAAATATTAATATTAATATTTTTTTTTAAAGTTTTTGGAAAAAATGTGTAGTTGCCTCCACAATAGTCCTGCCCATGGGCCTCCACTAAAGTACTGCCCCTGGGCGGTTGCACGACAATTCATTCACTGACATTTCGTTCACCGACAAATCGTTCACGACTTTTCGTTCACGCGACAATTCGTTCACCAGACAATTCGTTCACTCGACAATTCGTTCAAGCGACTATTCGTTCACCCGACATATCGTTCACACGACAAATTGTTTACTGTCTATATATATGATTATATAAAAAAAAATTCAACGTATTTTACCGAACTATTGATGTCATTGTTATTAAGTTACATGACAGAATTCTCGGGCATTACAAAGATTCTCAAAAGACACTATTACTAGTTGAATCAAATGTAATGATATAAATAGGCCTACTTATAAAAAAAAAGGTATACTACTTGTATTAGAATGTCTTTTGGTAAATGTGCCAATAAATTCAGATTACCCAATTATTTGGTCACACACAGCCAGTAGCGGCCTTAGGGGGTGGCAAGTGGGGCAACCGCCCCAGGCCCCGCGCCTGAGGGGGGCCCCGCGATGGGAGATTTTATTTTTAACTTCGAAAACTAAATGAGTGCTTATAGACAAGGACTTGTTACTCAATATTTTCCCAGTATATTTATTATATCAATTGCCATTCAAGCTCTTAACATACATTTTTGGTTTCATATACCGTTCAGTTTCGCTAAGACAGCTTCTAATGACCTGCCGAGTCTAAGATTCTATCATCGTTTAAAAGTTCACAATAAAAACATTTAAGTGGAATCAACCAATCCAAATCTTTCATTTCGTATATAAATATCAACGTCTAATCAGATTTTATTACGAAAATGCGTAGTGATAAAGTTTGAACTACTCTTTGCATTATGAAAAATTGTATTTTGACAAATTGATTTTTTTAATGAAAATAATCCGTGCTTTTTTATTTGTGACGGTACCCACCGGACAGTGGCGTAGCGTAGGGGGAGGGAGGGGGGGGAGGTTTTGAAAATCCCCCCGGGCCCCCGCCTAGGGGGGGCCCCCTAATGGGTGTTTCTAAATACATAAATTAATATATATGATTGACAAATAGTGTCAATGGGTGTATTTTTTTTCAACATTTATGGATTATATTTATAACAAAGACTAAATCTAGATCTAGGTCTATCAGTACGTTGACTTTGTTGACATTTTTTTTCCCACAGAGATCAAAGTTGTTGTTTTTTAAAGTTAGTTTTACATTTTAAAATACAAATCTTTAATAGATTTGTTGCCGATTAAAAGATCAAACATGTTCTTGCAGCAAAAACAAAGAGTATTACTCTTTGCCACGAATAAAACTGTATGATATACAGCAGTAGCGGCCTTAGGGGGTGGCAAGTAGAGCGCCTGTGGGGGCCCCGGATCGGAGATATTATTGTAACAAACTTGATCACTACACATTTTCTTAATAAAATCCGATTAGACGTCGATGTTTGAATACAAAATAAACAGGGAATTCCAGGTATCTTGTTGCCTTTACTAATAATATATTTAAATGGCGAGTATTTTAAGGTTACACTAATTAACCTTGAAGCAGAATTTACAGAAACGAGTATAACAGATCCAATAGTTATTCTTAACAATGCTAGAATTGTCCATTATTCGGATTTGGCTTCTTTAATTTCAGAATTAACTTCACGCTCGAGTTATTACCCCTCTATTCATCTTTCCGCAATCAAATGGAAAATGGCTTTTCTAAATAAAAAAAAATCGTTGTTATAGAGTGATAAAAGAGTGAATTGCAAAGGTGGGAAAATGAATAAAAACAACAACAAATGTACGTCTTTTCGTCAGAGGAAATTTCACAATCATATTTTTTATTTGTAAAATTAAAAAAAAATGTTATTCTTTCTATGGGAACTTCCCCCATGCCGAGTTGACCAGATTGGGGCTACAAAACAGCGTGACGCAAAGGTAAACCTATTATAACGTAGCCACAATGAGTGGCTGTCTGTCTGGCCTGCGCATACGTCTGTTAGGCATAAATCCAAAAGCAACATTTCTGAACTGTGATAATCATCTCTAAACCTGTCAGCTTTATATTCTGCTGAGATAGATCCCAACAATTGTCACCTTTTTTGTAACTGTACATGAATTTTTCAACTTTTTTTTTTCAAATTAACCCCAGAGATCCTTCCTTTTGAAGTTATTAACACATCCTTATTTTTAATGTTCTTAAGACTGATATCTACTAGGAACTTTAACAATTCGACCACTTCTGGTAGTCTTGACTGGCACAACAAGTTCTCTAGACGTTGATCTATAACTGTCTGTTTCGTTTGTTCTAACAGTTTACTGCTCGTTGTCTTCATCGGTATCATAGTACCCAGAGATATCTTCATCGAAGCACTTGTTCAAAAAGCTTTGATTTCTTCTGTATGTTTTTCCATCGTTTGTTAATGATGTAAGATCTGGGTGATGAATGTTTTTTTATGACAACTGCTTTCTGATATGTTTGTCCTAGACGAACACCTACTTTCTCTCCAAATAACATTTGGGTAGTCTTTCCTTTGCATCGTATTTCACTTTGCTTTTCATCTGTCGTTCGTTGAGTAATGTCTCTGCATTTTAAATTACCGATGGTTTCAATAGTTTGAGATCAGTTGGAATGATGTCCCCGAGTCTTCTACTCATCAGCAGTTGTGATGCTTATCGGAGTATTTCTATACTCAAGCATAGCAGGATAAGGATCTTTCATACTTCTATGAGGCTTCAATCTTTGTGCTTTCGCACAAAACATAAACAATACATAAATTGAAACTCATTCATGCTTTCTGCAAAATGGTGAGAAACGGACGAAACTTATAACCCAATCCAACGAAAAAGCAAAAGAAGGTAGTGAATACTATGGATTCCCTGTAATCACAACAACCAGAAGAAAGAAAAGACTTGATAGGAAGTTGAGTTCTAATGTAGGATTCAGTAGGACTGTCAATAGAACTGAAATTCAAACGTGTTGCGACAGAAGTGCTGGACAGATTTCATATGGGGATGAAGGACAGATTACAAAGGCTGGAAAGAAAATGGATACCTTTGGGTTTCGTCTTGGACCAAGACATCTGTTGGATGATGACACTCTTATGAAAAACTGTTATTTTTTACTGTTTGTATGATGAAATAAATGGCAAATCGCTTGTTTAATGATGTCACTGATGCACGAGCACTTTTCATCAACAAACTAGTAATACAATCACCAATAGGCTCAAACCTTGCAACATCCTCTGAATACAGCTAACTCAGGCCACTTCCATTGCGTCATTCTAAAGAAAAAACTATCCCAGGAGCACAATGACGCAAGAAAGGCTTATCATGGCTTTAATGTCAGTGAAGTCACAAATACTAGAAAGTATCGATGTAGATCATGTTATAGATGTCTTTGCTGCACATAATGCACGACGTGAAGCGATATGAATCGAGATTTGTCACTTGTGCATGTTTTTTTTTTTGGTTGAATTTACTGATATACTGAACCAATTTGATCTTGGGCTTATATATTTTTTGCGTACATTATGTCATGTCATATATCGAAAGTCAAAATGCAAGGGGCCCCCAAAGAGGTCGGTCCCCCCGGGCCCCCGAACCCCTAGCTACGCCCCTGTCACCGGAACGGTGTACTTCACTTTTTTCTATGTGGGGACAAATTAATTTTCTTGTATTTTAGCGTTTATTATAATTTCATTAGTAGTTAAAAGTTAGGCGATCCATCACTGCAATGAGTACCGGCATCTATTTTGTTTTTTTTTTTTACAAAAAAAAAAGGACTGAAAATAATTAAACAATTATGCAGTGTTTTCTTCACTTTCACTGGTGATACGTTATAAGACAGCACGCGAAGGTCAGATTTTCGTGGTAGACTATTTAATTTCATTAACGTATACTATTTTCGGATATAAACAGTATCACTAGTTGAGGTGCTTGTACAGCTTTTTTGGCCAATCAGCTTCCAGAAAGTTTGGCGATGACGTATAAAGTTGTTTGTTTTGTTGTTTTTTTTCCAATTGGCTACTGTGCATAGACATCGTGCGGCCTCAGGAAAATCCGTGTCAACGTGTTGAAAAAAACAAAACGCGGGAGTATTTTTAGCGGGCCCCCGAAAAGGAAAAAGACACTATTAGTTTTATGCGGAATGTCTGTCCGTCCCGTTTAGATCTCGTACACTAGAAACAAAATAGTGAAAATCCGACACCCTAATATTTTAGACCATTCAACGTTCTACTGTATGAAGACCCATCAATCGTGACCGAAATACAAAAGAACAGACTACGTTGGGCAGGTCATATTGAAAGAATGTCAGATAACAGGGGAGTGAATATCTTATACAGGCAAAAACCAAAAGGCAGGCGACCCAAATGCAGACTGCGAATGCGATGGATTGATGATGTTGAAGCAGATTTGGTTTTGGTTAGGGCGTGGAAACGAAAGGCCCAGGAGAGATCTGAATGGTAGGATGTGTTGAAGCAGGCCAGAGCCCTCCATGGGCTGTAGCGCCACTGGGATGGATTAATGGATTCAAAGTTCTGATGCAACGGCTACTTTTTTTCTTTTCTGAAAGCGAAAAAATCCAATTTTTTAATTCACTTATCCAAGCAGTTTTTTTCATAAAAATACATCACTTTTACAACTATTCACTATTAATAGTAAAACAAAAAAAGGAGTGGGAGGGTCTCTTTTGAGTTGGAGATGACTATTTACCATTTTTTAAACAGATTTATGCAAACGGTTTTAGATTTTTGTCAAGTTGGACATAATTTAAAACATCAATTAATAAGTAGTTTTTCATATTATCGCGTGTTATAATCTGGGAGGGATTGTGGACATCAAACTTCACATTTACTTTCACCTATCCTTTGATCTGCTGGACCGCTGAGGTATAACACGAGATCTTTCAACCTTCTTTCTCCATTCTTCTTTGTCATTTGTCTTTGATAGAATTTCATTCTGATGTTCTTTCTGAAAATAATGAAACCTGCCTTTTTAACTGCCTGGGTGGACCACTTCGGGGGCCAATTTTGAGTTAGTTTCCACACAAACTGTCTTTGTAACCTTGTTTTTTTTTGTTTTTTTTTGTTATTATTTTTTTTAAACCCGTGATACAGCCCTTCCGCAAAAGTCGGGTCTGTGAAAGTGTATGGACCACTGTAGCTCTTATAGCACACTTTGTTCTTATTGAACGTCCTACTGACTTCAATTAGCAGTGTGAGAGAGGAGACATAATATTAGTAGTGCGCGAGTGTTTTCTTTTTTTTTTTTTGCTTATGTTAATGCAGAACAATTACAATACATTATTTGATGTACTTAAGCGACCAATAGTAAATAAAAATAAGGCCCACAGCCTTGAGACGTACATACTGTCTTGTTATTTTACAGCGTTAGAGACGGATTAGCCCGTTAGCGAGATGTGATACGATATTTAGTTTACCTTTACGCACATGACGCTCGCCCAGGGCCCCGCGCACTGCTAGGGCCGCCCCTGCACACAGCATTCGTCTTATGGGGGGGGGGGGGGCATCAAAATATTATTGAACTAGCACCTTGGCACGCCACGGCTCAGATAGCCGTCCCCTTGATAACAAAACATAATGACTCTTATTGCCATGGCAGAATTCAGAATAGGGCGCCATCTGGGAAGGGGAGGTGATTTAATAGAGGCCCCCTTAATCAGAATAAAGTTTCCCCTCTATAAATAGACTAGCTATTCATCAGTTGACGACACTTAATGAGATAATACATCTTGTAACTATAATTAGATCCACATGTCAAAGGGAGGGAACAAAAAATGGGGTAGTTGATAGATAATGACGACACGGATGAGGAGGGGTAAAAAAGTCTGGGAAAGTAAAGGCGGTTGGTCATTGTGCTGGCCACATTACACCATGCTCATCAACCGATGGCCAAAAAAACAGATGACCTTAACATCATCTGCCCTATAGATTGTAAGGTCTGAAAGTTGCGTAATTTTAATGTATTTAAGCTTATAGAGTTTATCCTTCATACCGCAATATGTAAAGACTATCACACCTAAATATAGCTACTAGGATGACTGTATGTTGGTGTATGTTGGTGAGGCATACCCTTAAAAAAAACATTTCAAAGTTAACGTTCGAGTCCTACCAGTCCCTGATGTCCTGTAGGACCAGGGACATGCGGTCTAAGTGTTATAATACATACTAATTTGTGTAGTAATCTCGTGACCAACAGAGTAGACAGACTTAGGAAATATGACATGTTTAGAGAGGCTAGAAGGAATGACGATAGAGACGCTGAGAACCATTTCCCCCTGTAACTAAACGTTCCAAAGATTTACTAAAGCGTCTACCAGGTCTTTAACGAGCGCCTGAAAGGCCAGTCAGCTGTGAGGACTCGCATGTTTGTTGAAAGTCTTGATTGGAACAGAAGGCAACATCTGAACATTTATATATAAGTCAAGCACACAGACGCGGTGGCTGAGTGGTAAAGCTTTTGGCTTCCCCGGTTCAAATCTTGATGATGACTGCAGTGGCGTAGCTAGGGTGGGGGGAGGAGGGGGATAATTTATAAATCCCCCCCCGTGCCTCCACCTGAGGAGGGCCCCCAAATGAGAGTTTTTAACATTAGAAACTAATAATTACGCCCAAAAAGGTGAAGCCCCCCCCCTGGGACTCCGAATGATGGAAAATTCATAGCTACGCCCCTGTGATGACTGGGGTTTAGGTATTTTTAAGGCGCCTCTGAGTCCACCTGGCATTACTTGAGGAAATGTAAAGGTGATTGGTCGGTATTGCTGGCCACATGACACCCTCGTTAACCGCTAGCCGCAGAAACAGACGTACATTATACATCATCTTCCCCATATATTGCAAGTCAAGTCTTCACTTTTGTACTAATTATTATTATAGCTTTTATATAGCGCTACTTTCATGCTTATAGTATGCTCAGAGCGCTTTGGCCCAATCTCATTTGTGGACCAGTGGGGGGAGGGGGTATCTAGGAGTTGGTTTCCCGTGCTGCCTTTGGGCGCTCAGTAAACACAACTCTGCCCGAGTCGGGTGTCGAACCTCGAGCCCCCTTCTAGGTAGTCAAGCAAGCCAAGCTCAAGCCGCACTTAGCCTCTCGACCACGCTTCCCACTAATGAGACGAATGGCTAGATTATAATATCTACACAGCAGGGCCGGCCTTAGATAATTGGAGGCCCTAGGTGAAGTGAATTTGATGGCTCTAAAGGAGATATTAGAATACAAAATATAAAGCAAAAAAAAATAATTAAATTATGAAATTCATTTAAAAAAAAAATAAATAAAAAATAACAGAACTCCCAGTTTAATTATCAAATCCAAGGTCAAGGTTATATTTAAAAGCCACTTTTAATGTCACCTAGTAGAAAAAAAGAAAAGTTCTTACGTTAGTTCCTTTCTGTGGCGCTGGGGTGCCGATCTGCGACTTGTCCCACAACCTCATCTCACACGCCTTTAACGTGGCCATTCGCCTGGACTCTAGTTCCGTCCAGTATTTGCTGACCACTCTGCTCTCCGGACGAGCTGCAATGTACTCCGGAAGGGGCTGAAATAATTAAACGAGTCTTCAATAGAACCCAGCGTTTTAAGTCCTCAGACAAGAGAAGAAAAGTCTATGGAGAGGTGATGCGTGTTCTAAAATATATCCACAGATTTCGTGACTAATCATACATCATGATTGTCTCCTTCTTTTTTCCAAGATGTATAATAGCAGAATATTGCAAGCCACTCACTACCATTACTCACTCTGTCTGTTTATCTGTCTGTCTGGGTGGAACCTTGTACAGATTATTTCTATGACTTCTCATTCTCGGATAAATTTAAAACTTTGCACAATTACCCCTTCTCCGTGACAACACATGAATCAATAAAAAAACAAACTAATTATTATTCACTATTAATGACTATTCCACTTATGCCCCACCCCCAATATTTGTCTATTGCTTCGCCTCTGTCTTACCTCCATTGCCACTGGTATAATTATGTCATCCACAGTTAGAATGGGGGCCGATGGTGCTACTGCTGGAGATGTAGGTGGTGCAGGTGGTGCTATTGCTGGTGGTGCAGGTGGTGCTATTGCTGGCGGTGCAGGTGGTGCTAACGCAGGAGCAGGTGGTGCTGGTGGTGCCACGCTGTCACTTAAAGCTGTAAACACTACAAAACAAAAATAAATAATTAAAAAAAAATATATATATTTCAAACGTTACACCTGTTCCAGAGTCTAAGGGGATGAACTCCTCATTTACTACTATAACTCCCAATAAACTAAAAGTTATTTTCTTTTTAGATATCAAACAAACTAATTAATTACCAATAATTAATCGACTAATTATTTTATTGATTCATGTTAGCTAGATACAATAAATAATTGTTTTAAGTTTCAACTTAATTCGAGAATGGGTGTGGAAGACAGAAAATGTACATTGTTTTTACCAGGCAGTTCGACAGAAAGACAGTTGATATAAGCATTGTAAACAAAAGTTTACACTATTACCTCACTCCATAGTTAGTGTACTTAAATGTAATCCATGTTTTAAAATAAATATATTCAAATTTTTAACTTATCAGTAAATGTGTACCGCGTCCTTAAAAAAAAAGAATATTCCATACGATTTTCTTACTGGAGACCTTCATATTAAAGATTATTCACATTAATCTGTTTTAACAAAATTAATTGATTAATTACGACTAAGTAATAAAATAGTTGGTCGATTTTTTAAAAATATTTATTCGTAAATAAACAATAAACAATTGTGGCAAAGTTTCATCTTGATCCGAGAATGGAAAGTGGGAGAAATAACGTGTACCAGACTGACAGACAGACACACTTGATAAAATTTGGTAAAAAAAAAAAACAAACTTTTTCTCCTCAAGGTTATCTAACTCGTCCCTATTTGCCTAGTTCTCTACTCCATACTCTCTACACGCGCGCACGCACTCTCACTAACAGCATCCACCTTGTTGCTGACGCCTCTCATTGCCTGGTCGTGTGGTATGCGCTGTGGACTGTTGTCTCGAATGTCCTGCTATCGAACCCAGCCCGCATTTAAACGTTGAAAGCCATATCGTGGTTCAAATCATTGATCCTCAAATAGTGATATATAATTACAGTGAAAATAAAACAGATTTTTGTCTTTAAAAAATAAACACCCCGTCCACAGTTTATGGAACTCCGGTTTTGTCAAAGTAAGTAAAAAGTAAAGTTCCCTTTTCAGACTTTGTGGTCTATAGGGCAGATGATGATGTAAATGTCATCTGTTTCTTTGGACTACGGTTTACAAGGGTGCCATGTGGCCAGCACAACGACCAACCGCCTTTACTTTTCCCCAACTAATGTCAGGTACCCATTAAAGCTGGGTGTACACAGAGACGCCCAAGAATTCCCGAAATAAAAAATCCCAGTCGTCACCGGATTCGAACCCTGGACACTCGGTTCGTAAGCCAAACGATGTACCTTACGTAGTGTAAACTTTAGTTACCATATCCTGTTGTGAAACAAAGAATGCAAGTCACAGTACGAGGAAGACTCAACATTATCATGCTCGGTTAATGTTCAGAACAAAAAAACCACATTGCCATCTCCGTTTGATCTGGGGGTTTGTCCCTTATATGCTGGAGCTAAGAGTGGATCGAGGTTGTAGCGCCTGTCAAACATTGTATTAATTACATTCATTATTTGTATTTTTTTCTTTTTTTTTATGTTGCGCTCTAGTCCCCCCCCCTTTACAGCAACCACAAGCACCTCTCCCGTTCTGAGTTTCTCTTTCCCTTTTTTCACTCACTTTTTTTTACAAAGCTTATATCAATTCATCCAGTTTGTCTGTCAATCTGTCTGTTTGTCTGTCTGGTAAAAAGTTTGAATATGTTTTTTTTCTCCCATTTCCCTTTCTCAGATCAAGTTCAAACTTTGCCACAATTATTCATTGATCTTGGCTAGATATTAATCGAATCTCAATGAAGACTACGTATCTTAATTTCGGAATATTTAGGGCACCTGTGGTGACTGTGTTTGTATAGACCTTAGTATAGAGCATTGTATAAACCACTCGATTGAACTTGGTTGTTAAATGTTGGGAATTCTGGGTTTATTTGTTATTATTTATTAATTCCCTTGGTTGACTGGGAAATGTGGAGTAAGGGCCCTTGGGTATTTGTTATTGTTACCAGAGGCTGAGTAATGGAGTGTTATAGCAAGATAAGAGTAATATAAGTAATCCGTTTCAGTAATCATGTGTATGGTCATTTAGTTGACATTTGATGTGTTCTCTTCAGTTACCATTTTATTAAAGTTATATTTTTATTGTTGTTTCATCGTTGGAGCCTCTTAAAGTATTTAAAGAAGTCTTAGTATGTCTTGTAGAAATACGATCCTAGTAAAGTCAGTAAAGAGTTCATAACAATCACAACAGCACCTCTGAGCCCACCCAGCTCTAACCTGACATTAGTTGAGGAAAAATAAAGGCGGTCGATCGTTGTGCTGGCCACATGACACTTTCGTCAACCGCGGGTCACAGAAACAGATGACCTTTACATCATATGGGGGCGCGGTGGTCGAATGGTTAAGCGCTTGGCTTCCGAACCTGAGGTCCTGGGTTCGAATCCCGGTGAAGACTGCGATTTTGAATTTCGGGATTTTTTGTCATGGACAAGTTCCAGGAATAAGAAGAGACAGACAGAGAAACATCATGGACAAGTTCCAGGAATAAGAAGAGACAGACAGAGAAACATCATGGACAAGTACCAGGAATAAGAAGAGACAGACAGAGAAACATCATGGACAAGTTCCAGGAATAAGAAGAGTCAGACAGAGAAACATCATGGACAAGTACCAGGGATAAGAAGAGTCAGACAGAGAAACATCATGGACAAGTACCAGGGATAAGAAGAGTCAGACAGACAAACATCATGGACAAGTACCAGGGATAAGAAGAGCCAGAGAAACATCATGGACAAGTACCATGGATAAGAAGAGACAGAGAAACATCATGGACAAGTACCATGGATAAGAAGAGTCAGACAGAGAAACATCATGGACAAGTTCCAGGAATAAGAAGAGACAGACAGAGAAACATCATGGACAAGTACCAGGAATAAGAAGAGTCAGTCAGAGATACATCATGGACAAGTTCCAGGAATAAGAAGAGACAGAGAAACATCATGGACAAGTACCAGGGATAAGAAGAGTCAGAGAAACATCATGGACAAGTACCATGGATAAGAAGAGTCAGTCAGAGAAACATCATGGACAAGTACCAGGAATAAGAAGAGACGGACAGAAAACGAGAATATAACATTAAAAAAAAAAATGGACGCGCTTGCTATTTTTGCTGTTTCTATTCTATACAAAAGACAGGGAGGATGAGTAAACTTGCGACAGATGACAGATCATGCGTGCTAAGATCAAGGTTTATTAAATATTTCTAGGCTACTAAGTAGGTAACCGGTATGTTTTTAGGGATAAGCGATACGGATCAACCAACAAAAATGAGCAATTATAAACAAAAGTAACTATATTTAATAAACACAAATATAGTTTCCGTATTTAACATACAAATGTAATAAACTTATTTAAAAATGACACATTTCTAAGATTTAAAGAGATATAATTTTTTTTATGCAAATTATTATTGACTAATTAATCCGATTTTTTAAAATTAAATTATTTTATTATGAATTAGTAACAGATTATCCATTACTAAAACATTTCATCAATAAGCTGCACATTGATGTATGTCTATTTTTAGCGGCCCCCGAAAGGGGAAAAGACGCTATTAGTTTTGTGTGGCCTGTCTGTCCGTCTGTCTGTCTGTCTGTCTGTCTGTCTGTCCGTCCGTCCGTCCGTCCGTCCGTCCCGTTTAGTGCTCAGAAAGTAGAAGAGAAAATGAAAATCTGACATCACGATAATATAGAGCATTCAAAGTTCTGATGCAACGGCTACTTTTTTTTTTCTAAAAGCTCAAAATCTAATTTTTAAAAATATTTTATGCAAGCAGTATTTAAAGAGAAAAAAACCTAATTAGTATGCAATATAAATGAAACCTACTTTAAGACAATTAATAACCTAATATACTGCTCAAGATTTCACATTCTTTTTTGTTCCAACATACGAGTAACATACCAGTATTTACTCGTAAAGTAATCAACTCATAAAAGAGGTGTGGCAGTTGCCTTGAACATCGGCTTTACAAGGCTAACGTTGAGAGATCAAAGCACGGAAGATGTATATTTTGACCGCTGGGGCACTAAATAAGATCTGTTGTTTATTTTAAATGAACTTTTAGCAGCGACAAAGAGAGTTTGTGTGATACACAAACTCAGAGGCGGCCCCTGTTAAGAGATCAAAGCACGGAAGATGTATATTTCTGTCGTTTATCTTTGATATAATTTTTTTAAAATGAACTTTTAGTAGCGACAAAGTGAGTTTGTGTGATACACAAACTCAGAGGCGGCCCCCGTTGAGAGATCAAAGCACGGAAGATATATATTTTTGTCGTTTATCTTTGATATGCTTTTTTTTTAAAATGAACTTTTAGCAGCGATAAAGAGAGTTTGTGTGATACACAAACTCAGAGGCGGCCCCCGTTGAGAGATCAAAGCACGGAAGATGTATATTTCTGTCGTGTATCTTTGACATATTTTTTTTAAATGAACTTTTAGCAGCGATAAAGAGAGTTTGTGTGATACACAAACTCAGAGGCGTCCCCCGTTGAGAGATCAAAGCACGGAAGATGTATATTTCTGTCGTGTATCTTTGATATATTTTTTTAATGAACTTTTAGCAGCGACAAAGAGAGTTTGTGTGATACACAAACTCAGAAGCGGCCCCCGTTGAGAGATCAAAGCACGGAAAATATATATTTCTGTCGTTTATCTTTGATATACTTTTTTTTAAATGAACTTTTAGCAGCGACAAAGAGAGTTTGTGTGATACACAAACTCAGAGGCGGCCCCCGTTGAGAGATCAAAGCACGGAAGATGTATATTTCTGTCGTTTATCTTTAATATACTTATTTTTAAATGAACTTTTAGCAGCGAGAGATCAAAGCGGATCTGACAGGGATCCGACTCCGACGGGGGCCGCCTCTGAGTTTGTGTATCACACAAACTCTCTTTGTAATCTTGTTTAATTCGTTGTTTAAGTAAGTTTATTACTTTGGTACCGTTTGTAAAATATGGAAGCCATATTTGTGTTGTTTTTTTTTTGTTTAGAATTGACTAATTATCTCTGTCCTTATACTTTTAAAACTTAATTGGTAATTGTAATTAATATTACATACCTTACTACTATATGCAATAAAACTATGGCTCAGCATATTAAGACAGCGGGCCACATGCTATTAGAATGGCTACCTGGCATTAGTTGGGAAAAAGTAAAGGCTGTTGGTCGTTGTAACGGCCACATGACACTCGTAAAGCGTGGGATACAGAAACAGATGACCTTGACACAGGGCCGCCGCTACCTATTGTGCAATGTGTGCATTGCACGCAGGCCGGGGAAGATAGGAGGCGACCAAGTTATTATTTGAAGATTACCTTTATTTTTAGCGGCCCCTGAAAGGGGAAAGACGCTATTAGTTTTGTGTGGCCTATCCGTCCGTCCGTCCCGTTTAGATCTCGGAAGCTACAAGAGAAAATGAAAATCGGACTTCCATTATATTTTAGATCATTCAAAGTTCTTATGCAACGGTTACTTCTTTCTTTTCTGTAAGGGAAAAATCTCATTTTTAAAATCACTTATGCAAGCAGTTTTTTTTTCATAAAAATACACCATTTTTACAACTGTAGCAGAGGAGGGGGAGAATGGGAAAGTCCCGACCCCCCCCTCCCCCGTGCCTCATTTGAGGAAGGCCCCAAATGATTGGTTTTTTACAGAAAACTTTAAAATTACACAAAAAGTCTATTTTTAGCGGCCCCCGAAAGGGGAAAAGACGCTATTAGTTTTGTGTGGCCTGTCTGTCCGCCTGTCTGTCTGTCTGTCTGTCCGTCCGTCCGTCCGTCCGTCCCGTTTAGTGCTCAGAAAGTAGAAGAGAAAATGAAAATCTGACATCACGATAATATAGAGCATTCAAAGTTCTGATGCAACGGCTCCTTTTTTTTTTTTCTAAAAGCTCAAAATATAATTTTTAAAAATATTTTATGCAAACAGTATTTAAAGAGAAAAAACCTAATTAGTATGCAATATAAATGAAACCTACTTTAAGACAATTAATAATCTAATATACCGCATGGGTTTTCACTTTTTTTGGGTTCCAACATACGAGTAACATACCAGTATTTACTCGTAAAGTAATCTACTCATAAAATAGGTGTGGCAGTTGCCTTGAACATCGGCTTTACAAGGCTAACGTTGAGAGATCAAAGCACGGAAGATGTATATTTTGACCGCTGGGGCGCTGAATAAGATCTGTTGTTTATCTTTGATATAATTTTTTTAAATGAACTTTTAGCAGCGACAAAGAGAGTTTGTGTGATACACAAACTTAAAGGCGGCCCCCGTTGAGAGATCAAAGCACGGAAGATGTATATTTCTGTCGTTTATCTTTGATATACTTTTTTTTAAATGAACTTTTAGCAGCGACAAAGAGAGTTTGTGTGATACACAAACTCAGAGGCGGCCCCCGTTGAGAGATCAAAGCACGGAAGATGTATATTTCTGTCGTTTATCTTTGATATACTTTTTTTAAAATGAACTTTTAGCAGCGACAAAGAGATTTTGTGTGATACACAAATTCAGAGGCGGCCCCTGTTGAGAGATCAAAGCGGATCTGACAGGGATGCGACTCCGACGGGGGCCGCCTCTGAGTTTGTGTATCACACAAACTCTCTTTGTAATCTTGTTTTTTAAATGTGTTTGTCTATTTACAGTTACATTCTCTTATATCTTTTTACAGTTACCA
>JADKLZ010019686.1:3723902-3736512 GCA_021533235.1 Biomphalaria straminea | reverse complement strand
GTTACCATCTCTTTGTCTATTTACGGTTACCTTCTCTTTGTCTATTCGCAGTTACCTTCTCTTTGTCTATTCACAGTTACCTTCTCTTTGTCTATTTACAGTTACCTTCTCTTTGTCTATTAACGGTTACCTTCTCTTTGTCTATTTACAGTTACCTTCTCTTTGTCTATTCGCAGTTACATTCTCTTTGTCTATTTACAGTTACCTTCTCTTTGTCTATTCACAGTTTCGTTCTCTTTGTCTATTCACAGTTTCGTTCTCTTTGTCTATTCACAGTTACCTTCTCTTTGTTTACAACTGAAGTCTTTAGATTTCTTCATCTCAACTGTCCCTTGAATTTGTGGAAGTGGTGCTGAGATAGTTCGCGTAACGCCTTTCCGGTCAGTCAGGGCCGGATTTAATTTTGATGAGACCCCTTTACTTTTTTTTCGAAAGCTTTAATAAAGGTCCACTTATGAATTAAATTTTTTGTTTATATTTAATATACATATTTAGTTTTGAAAGTATAAGTTTTTGAGTTTGTGGAGGGTAAGGCTCTTGGCAAACGTATTGCCGTAAATCCGTAGCTGCATTTACATATTCCGAACATGCCGAGAATGCAACAAGCGGACATAACTCACGACAATGTTGCCGGCAGACGTAAAATTTAAAGTGTTGGCAGTAAATGGCAGTAATAATGTGAAGAAATAAAATACTTTTTCTGACGCGTCGAAATTTCGATATAGATTTCTCTTTTGTATAGCCCCCCGGAGCAGTACGAGTTGAATTCAAACTCGGGACTCATGCCTCCTTAAGGTCATAGACGAACTACTGCACCAGTTTATGAAAATAGTAAGTTTTATAGTTATATTGTTAAGTTTCAAACAGACCTACTTCCTACAATCGTAAATTAGGGTCGGGGTTGACCAGTTCTTATTGTGCCCATTGTGAGTTGTCTTTAAAGGACTTTGGAAATACGCTCACTGCATTCTGTAGACATGACATGCCATCGCAGAAGGCAATGTTTGAGGATGCTAAAGTTGGGAGGGCCTGTTTAAGCAGGTGTTTACATCATCCGGTGTTAGTCACTATTTCTTGCAATGTAATATTCAGGAACTTACGTAGTCCAGGAATAACTGCCACAGGGAACCTTCAGGTATTAGGCTACGTAACACCAAAAAGTTACTTGTTTTGACACACACACCTTTTTTATAACAAATCGTAACAAAATACCCCCCTCCTTAGAGTAACATAACAAGAAAATTAGAATGGTACAAAGGACTTAAATTTTGAATATCATTTTCCTTAATTACATTTTTTAATAATGGTATCTATATAAATAATGGGAAAGTATAGACTTCTATCAGCGATTCTATGACGTATTCGTCCCCTGTTAATCTATTTGCGTGGTAAATGTTAAACTACTTATATGAGATAGTGTTAATTACAATCGCCAGTTCTTCCATGTATCGCATCCACGGACCAAATAAAAGATAATCCGGCCCTTTAAAACAGACAACACTTTATTAATTAGAGAAGGACACAGTGCACGTCATCAAGATTCACTACAAGCCTTCTCTTCGTCTCTCGTCCGTTATTCCTCCCTAATCTATTTCCGTTATAACTTTTTAATGTACTGTCGCGTCACTTAGGAAATACCCAATTAAACCCAACTTCTACGCGTCTTACTATGGAGTCATAGGCTACAATATGCATCGGGCGGCCTCTAAACAACTCGTTCGAAAAATCGTGGTTTCTATCTCACAACCTACACCAACAGGCATAGACGTTTAACAGTGGCTTTGCAGTCCTAACCTTACGTTACCCCCCCCCCCTAGGCTGACCCATAAAAGCACTGGGCAGGTGCGGGACAGGAGCGTAAGTTTAAACAGACAACAACACAAACGCACACCAACACCGTGGTAACTGAAAGTTGAACACGCGAAAGTCAAGAAGCACTAAATCTACTTAGCGTAGCTAGGAATTATCATCATTAGGGGGCCCCGGGGGGGGGGAAGGCTCCCCACACCCAAGCTGAATATGTTGAACTTGTTTAAATTAATCATTTTAAACCCAATTAAACCCAACTTCTACGCGTCTTACTATGGCGTCATTAGGCTACAATATGCATCGTGTGCTCCCCACACCCAAGCTGAATATGTTGAACCCATAGACATAAATAAATATAGACTGGCCAATAAGAGAGTTGTATGAAATAATAATTTGTGAATTGCAATTGTGTGTACTTTATTTTATGCCTATAAATTTTGTTTAATCTCTAAGACTGAAGATCATGCAATTTTTAAATCTTTCATAATTCGGAAATCCGAATTCAATAGATATACATGTTTTCAAGTTACATTAAGTTACTTCTTGTTTCCAGTCTATATTTATTTATATCTATGGTTGAAGAACCTGTTTAAATTAATCATTTTAGGGGTTTTGATTTTTTAATTTTAAACCTTCAGGGGAGAATACTCAAAAGTAAAAAAAAAAATAATTATACAAAAAAAAAAAAAAAAAAAACGCTGAATGAAACACTTCGGTTGATGGATCCCAGCACAGGATGCATATTCTAATATTGGCTTACGCAGAGTTAGAGAGCATTGTAGTTTAATCTTCTTGTTTAAATTGTAAAAATAAACGATAAATGTTTTGCTTAAAGTAAGATAACTCTTACATTGGCAGTGTAGCGTTTCATTCAATTCTATTAAATTATATATATTTATATGTTTATAATGAACCATTAACACTTTTACCTTTTTTTTTTGTATCAATGCGCGAATCTATGAATGAAGCCTGAATTATCAATGGAGAAGTCCATGGCCCTTTAAAGAAAGAGTTACCTACCCTGAAGTTTTTCATCGAAATGTGGTGTAATTGTTTCAAAGATCTGCTTGCATATATCATTTCAAAAGACAGGCTAGACAAAACTAATAGTAACTTTTCCCCTCTCGAGGGCCTCTAAAAATGTTTCTTTATGTTAAATTGTCATTTTTTTTTAAATATTTCTGTATATGTCTACTAGTTAAATTACATGAATTAATAATAAATCTGGACAGTATATTTTGTTTCTGAGTGTTCTTATGTAATCAAATATGTAAACTTTGGCGTAAGATGAATATGTCCAGGAGCATTGTTGATCAGCCCAACTTTTCATTGT
The DNA here is from genome assembly GCA_021533235.1 of Biomphalaria straminea. NCBI lineage: Eukaryota > Metazoa > Mollusca > Gastropoda > Planorbidae > Biomphalaria > Biomphalaria straminea. The sequence continues at coordinate 3,733,370 of JADKLZ010019686.1, read as the reverse complement.
AAAGTGTGAGATACTGGTCTAGTGCAAGAAGTTGGTTAAGTCAACTGATTGATGAACTCCAGCGGATATACTACAATAAACAATGTATGTGAATATGAACTGTTCACAACTTCACATTAACCTTCAATACTCAACAGTATTGTAGGGTGGGGATAGGAATGCCTGGTCTGTCAACTGGTACACACATCAACACAATCAGTGAAAGCTATAAACAATTTTGGCTCTTCGCTCTTTGGAAAGAACATGAAAAACTGTTGTTGTTTCGCTCATGCTCCTATATCTGCAACTATGACTCTATAATTTATGAACTCCAGCAGATATATTACAATGAACAGTGTATTTAATCTTGAACTATATACAACGCCTCAATAACCTTCACCGAAGTAAAGTAGATCATGCCAATTTTACATGACCTACATCGTCAGCCTGTTTGTCTTGTGTGTTACTGTAAATAAAAGTATCTGAATAAACCATTAAAAAAAATAAAATAAGATGAATATGTGCATTGCATCTCATCCTACCTATTTTCACAACATAATGTTGAAAAACACAAACCTCATCAACAACGACTCTTTCATATGTTCAAAGAGATTTTACCAATCCATGTTAAAGTGGCTCATGGTGCTTTATTGTACTGGAGACTATTAAACGAAAACGAAAAATAAATAAAAATTGCTCACAGATATTATATTTTATCATTACAGTCTGTGGTTATTCTAACAGAACTTCAGGATCTCGGTGTCAACTGGTGGAGATTTGTTGTCTCGGGACTTCATTGGGGAAAAAATTATCGCCAGATCAGACATACTGGAATGCATAATTAAACTTAGATTAAATCTTGTCCTCTAAGTGCCTCATAAGCTCACTGCAATGCTGTGTGGCCTCAATCTTGGGTTGACGACAAGCTAACATCTGAAAAGATGCTACTTTTAAATCTGCTAATTTTCAATGCATCATTCACCAAGAAGCATTTGTGCAAAGCAATTACAGTTCCAACATGTATTAAGACTAGTTTCAGTCGCTATCAATTTTACTTGTGACCATGACGTACATGATCGCCAATTTTCAATGTTTCTGGATTACATTGGACACGAATTTGACACAGAAGTCCGCTGGCTCTCCTCTCATAATGTATTGAAGAGATTTTTTGCACTGCGTGAGGAAAAAGTATTGTTTCTGAACATATAAGGTGAACCTGTTGAACATTTCCAAAATGACGAATGGGTTCAGGATTTGGCAATTGCAGTTGATCTTATCGGTCATCTGAAAGAGTTAAATTTGAAACTTCAAGGTTAAGACAAAATTGTCACAACTGCGTGTGATGATATTAAGCGTTTTCAAGCAAAGTTACGACTGTGAATAAACCAAATGTCAAGAAAAATACTTGTTCGGGAACGGAGCTCACCATGATATTCTGCAACCCGGGCCGCAGTTACCTCGCTACGCCTCTGCAATGTACTTGTTCTACTTCATACACATGAGACAAAACAAATAAAACTCAGCCAGTGGTGTCAACAATGTAATTTTATCATACAGAACTACATAGACATTAGCAGCAGTGCTGGATTTATTGATAGGTAGCATATACTATAGCTTAGGGAGCCCCGCTTGCTTGTAGGCCCACAAAATGGTTACACGCGAATATTCAATCATTTTGGAGAAAGTGAACGAAAAAAAAAATTACCACATAAGGGGGATGGGCATGTCTTTAATTTTAGGGCCTCGTGAAGTCTAAATCCGGCCCTGATTAGCATAATCAAAATATAAAACAAAACTAATGGACAGTGTAAAAAATAATCAACCAACTATTGTTCTAGCGTAAATAAGAAATACAACTTACCTCCCTTTTTTTTTTCTCTCTCTCTGTCTCTCTCTCTCTCTGTCTCTCTCTCTGTCTCTCTCTCTGTCTCTCTCACTTTCTTTCTCGCTCTGTTCTCTTTTTTTTTCTCTCTCTCTCTTTCTATTTTTTCTCTAGCTGTCTCTTCCTTTCTCTAACTCTCGTTTTCTATTTTTCTCTCTTTCTTTTCTCTCTTTCTCTCTGTTTCTTTCTTAGCCTCTTTCTTTCTCTTTCTGTCCTTTTTTCTCTTCGTCTCTTTCTCTCCTTTCTCTCTTTCTTTTCTAGTTTTCTCTCTGCTTTTTTCCTGCCTCTTTCTTTCTCTTTCTTTTGTATTGCTTATACACATAGTTACTCAATATCAGGTGGCCGAGCCTTGCTCGGTTAAATAATTTCATATACCCGAAGTCATTTTTGGATTTTTTTTATAATTACGAAAATGAACGATTGGATAAAGACTACTAATTCGAAAAATTTCTTTAGTATTCTGTTTGTTCTATATGTAAATTGGTACGTTCAGACATTTAATTTTGGAATTAGTATATTCAATTATGGCTTTAGTACGAAACATCGAGTGACGCAAATTTCTACGTTATTGGGGAAAACTTCAAAGACTTTCTTACAAGCCAATAATAGTAGGCCTACGATAGTTTTACGCTGTCTAGACTGTAGGAGGACTTAAGAGACTTGATATTTAATCGCCATGTACAATTACATATAGAACAAACAGAACACTAAAGAAACTCTTCAGATTATTTTACGGGATATGTGCCCTGCTCAGCCAGACTGTCAGACTATAAGAAGTTCATACCGGCTTTTGCCATCCATCTATCCCAGTGGTGCTACTGGTGCTACAGCCCATGGAAGGATATGGCCTTCTTTTACACATCCCTCCATTCAGATATCTTCTAGGCCTTTCGTCACCACACCCTAACCCCAAGTTTTTTACTGAGGTTTATAGTTAAATCAAAAGTGGCTGCAGCGTACGCAAACTCGTTGACCGCTTAGAATATTGTGTGTTGGTTTCCTTTTCGAGTCGATATGAAGCTCGAAGTCGCAGATCCTCAAGTTTCCTTAAACGCTCCTCAGAATTTTCTAGCGTAAAGATATTACTAATGATTGCATTTGCTCTAGCTGAAGATGCTCTGGGATTTATCGTATTTGAAGACTGATGAGTCACTGGAGACAGGCAATTTATCGAGGTTGAAGGCTGGTGAGTGACTGAAGACTGGCAATTTATCGAAGTTGAAGGCTGGTGAATGACTGAGGACGGGCAATTTATCGAAGTTGAAGGCTGGTGAGTGACTGAAGACAGGCAATTTATTAAAGTTGAATCCAGTTCATTTAAAATCAAAGAAAGGCGAGGGACTTTAGCTGGATCAGCGTCATCGTTTCCTTCTCTTGAATCTTGGTTGAAGTTGAATAACTGGCGTTTTCTTGGCCGCGGCATCTTCCTAGTAGCAATAGTTTAAATTGTTTTTTTTTATTTTAAAACAATACAATTGGTATACTATATTATACTACTGAACATTAAAATTACGAATAATAACGTTATGTCAATAAAATATTAAAGACCAACTGAAGAGGTTTTTATCGAAATTGAGATAACTATTGATTTGGCTAGTAGATGGTATTAAATACTGTTCCTAAAAATTTGAGTTAAAAGAAACACATATTTATATTAGAAAAAGTCATTTGAAAGCGTCAAAAAAATAACGAGATTTTAAATGGCTATGTCATGGCCGAAAGCGGAAGTGACGTTTTTGTCTGGAAACAGGGGGAAAATGGCGAGTTCAAGACACAAGATTCTAGATCTAGACTAGCTAGCGTATTAAATCTAGATATTGTTTTTTTTTTATTTTTTTAGAATTAAGACCAACTTAACGTAAACAATTTAGTCATATTACTAGATTGCAACTAGATCTAGATATGGATCTAGATATCTAATGATAGATATTTAGCTACATTTTAATTTAGATCAGCTCGTCAGTGACGTCAGCTGTTTTACAGTGACAGTGTTTTGACAAGTTTTGTAGTCTAATGACACTAATCATAATGTAGTTGTAGATTATTGTAGATATAATCATTATAATGAATACTGATTTTATTATTATAGTCGTAGATCTAATTTAGTATATAAAATATATATATTATATAGGAATATAGTCTTGGACTTAGATCTTAGGACTTTATTAGTGACTAGCCTGGCACTACTAGCACTAGAGTACTATATATACTATTATATAGTTAACTATAGTATATAATATTATATATATAGTATAGGCATAGGTATCGGCTTAGACTTAGGTCATAGGTATAGCCTTAAGAGGGCTAGGTGAGTAGGTCACCTCACTAGTGCTGAGTAGTGGTCTGTAATAATATAAATATATTTTATATATTATTATTATTATTAGATATTTATATATATATGTATAATATATATATATATATATGTCATGGGGAAGTTTCTGTCTTTATCTAATTCTAAATCTTAAAGTTGTTTTGTAGTAGGGCCTACTTCAAGATTTAGATTATAATAGTTTATTTAGAAAGCATATTATTATTATTAATATATAAATCTTAAGCCTAAGGAAGATATAGATCTAGATTTATAAAATCTAGACTTACTTTAAAAAACTCTTTCCACATCTTCTTTCATCATTAGACTCCAAGAATTTTTTTTTGTAAAATGTTTTACATGCTTCGGATGTTCCTTCAGAGTTGAAGGTAGTTTACTTCCTAGTCCAAACCTCCCACAATCGACGGGGGATTGTACAGGGCTGGGTTTGAACCCGGGACCATCGATAAATCCAAACGACAGTCCAGTGCGCAAGCCGAACGACCAGGCAGCCAATTATAAGAATTAATACTATGGGGCTATATAATCTAATTATTTTCTAGTAAAGTAGTGCTAGATTCCTCTAGGCTGATATTAATGTTCATGTTCATATTTAATATTAGTTAATTTTCATTTGTGTATATAGATCTATTACAAAATAAATATATAATTTTTGTTTTATTGTAGAAACCTGACATTGGCTAAAAGATGATCTGACGGGTCCAACAGTGGATGGCTGCCTGATTGGAATATTGTTTTATAAGACTGTTAAGCATCTTTTAATTACAAATCTAAAAGCTGATGCTATGACTCTCAATGGCTTAGAAGAAATATATGTGTTATATGGTCATGACAATAATCTTTAAATAAAAATGTCTTATACATGTGTCATATTTTCTGTTGGTTTGTTTTAAGCTAATGTTGTCATAAATTTTTAGAATTAACGAATTTGTTAAATTTTCTTTATACCGGTATATACTCAATTTTCTGGGAAATGCTCTTTATATTTTAATGCATACATAATGTTATAAATCATTATCTTCAATTCCGAAGATTACGGATGAATGCAGCATTTCTCTTGACCACACGAACCCAGTTGCAATTGTATATTTTGTCACATCTAATTCATTATCCAGACAAACCAGTGGTTTCTTCGGCATAGGGAAACGCAGATTGCCTTTGAAAGAAACAACTGTAAAGCTCTCACGAACTTGCTAAAGACAGACGCAGATAAAGAAAATGTTAATTATTATAATTGCGGAATGTATATTTTGTTTACATTTATAAATTAGTTAATGTAATGTAAATATTTCCAAAAAGACACTTTTTACAAAGATATTTTGTAAAAAAATTAGCAACCAAAGTTATTTAGCTAGATAAACAATTTAATATTAGAACTTGAAATATTTAATAGCTTGAACCTATCTGATCAAATACATTACCTCAGCTGTTTTTGCTCTTGCTATCTTATTTTCTGATAATATCCTATTACTTTGAAATATGTTAATATAACAAAAAATAAAAGTTAACTATTAGTTAGCAATTCTCTTTTAAAACTGCATAACTATTAGTTAGATATTCTGCTTTAAAACTGCATTGGCATTACAAAAAACAAATTGAGCTCTTCATTGATATCAGCTTTTCATTGAGATAACTGCTTCCAATGTGGGGATTACTCTTGAATCATACAAGTTCAGGAAGCTGATTTTGTACTTAAAGTGAGCAAGTAACTATAATATCTAGCTTTGACTTGTTTCTCCCCACCCCATCTCTACACACATTATCATTCCAAGGGCATTTGAATAAGTAAATTCTGATAGTCTAAGAGCTGTTTCTGCAACCAAAGTTTCTAGTTCTAGCATATAAATCTATTTTACTATTATCATTATTTATTATTATAGCTTTTATATAGCGCTACTTTCATGCTTATAGCATGCTCAGAGCGCTTTGGTCCAATCTCATTTGTGGACCGGTGGGGGGGAGGGGGTATCTAGGAATTGGTTTCCCGTGCTGCCTTTGGGCGCTCAGTAAACACAACTCTGCCCGAGTCGGGTGTCGAACCTCGAGCCCCCTTCTAGGTAGCCAAGCAAGCCAAGCTCAAGCCGCACTTAGCCTCTCGACCACGCTTCCCATTATCAGAATGAAAAATACCATGTGTACTACACGGACGTAAACACTGTGTTGTGGTCATTTTTTCTGGGTACGCATGAATGAGTCTAGGTTAAACCGGCTTACTATATGTGATTAGCTTATAGGCCTACACAGTCATAAAAACCAAACGTGGACTGTAACAGGAGGTCTAGTAGACTGATCAACGTTGTACGATGGACTAAAACTCGATATAGGTACTAGTACGCTTGACTGGATCTAGGCTAATCCGGCGAACTCTAATTCGCTTAGGCTAGCTTAGGTCTAAATTTAGTACCGTGACCTATTTCCAGACAGTGACGTCACGGACCCCTGTAGTTAGGAAGAAACACATCTCGAATGGCTACGAGACTAAGACTTTTTAGTGTCCCTAAAACCAACATTAAAATGCTAATATCTCATTAACGGCTGAAAAGTTGTAAGAAATATTTTGCAGGGACGTTTTTTAAAGCCTTATTTTACAGAAAACAAGTATTAAAACGGTTTCTGTGATTGACCCCAAAACCTCTTCAGTTGGTCTTTAACTTCACGTCAATAATAATAGTAATAATAATAATAATAATTTTGAATTTTGTTTCCCTTTAACGAAACTCGACCCTGGCTGCGCCAGAGAAATAATACTCGTTCTTTTATCATAATAATAATAAAATTATTATGTTTATATAAATAATGTTTGTCTAAATGAATCTATATAAAAGACCTTCTAAAAAAAAACAAAGATATAGATCGAACAAAATTATAATAATATTTGTCTTCTATAAATTTAGAGTGGAATTGGCAATGCTGTTACATCTAGATCTAGTCTAGGAAAAAAAGCGATTGAAATCTGGCTGAAATCCTATAGCTCAGACGTAGACGTCTAGATCTATTTGTTTTCCTGAAAAGTTGTGAACATCTTTTCTTCTAGAAATTACAACAGAAAACGTATTAGATTATTATTAGATCTCTTCAACGCCGCAAACCTCCTGCTATTAGGGAAGAATAACGGCGAGCAACATGGCGGGTTTTTCGACGGAGAACTGAGAATCTAGTTGTAAGTCTAGAATCAAGACCTAGATCTAGACGTAGATTGTTTGTTTGTTGTTTTACATGTTTCGGATGTTCCTTCAGAAATGAAGATAGTTACTTCCTAGTCCAAACCTCCCGCAGGACGACGGGGGATGGGAGCGGGCAGGGTTTGAACCCGGGACCATCGATAAATCCAAACGACAGTCCAGCGTGCAAACCGCTCGACCAGGCAGACATCCAGATTCCAGATTCGGCGTCCATATCTTTCTTTTCGGCCTACATTATAGCTAATTAAAAATATACAATTAATCAAATTCTTATTTTAACGTGCCTTATAATAAAGGGATCAAGCGATTAATTTGTAGAAACACTTGGAAGCACTTGAGCGTCTTCAGATAACCACGTGCTTGATTGATGTTCACTGTTTTAAACCTTCAACTACGGTGCGCAAAAAGTTGTGTCTATTCATTCATTCAAACGCGATAAAACTTGTTGCAAAGAAATGCTTTAGTGAACGGCTGTAAGCCAGTGACGTAGGAGGTGTACTTTTTTTTTTTTTTTCATTTCTTGCTGTGAGCCTAGTGACGTAGGGGGTGTCAAGTTTTTTTCCTTTGACGTCACTTTCATTCATAAATTTGAAAACTTTCATTCATAAATTCTCCATGTCATTCATAAAACCTTCAAACCAAGATAAATTTTTCGATAATGAGACATTTTTCAAACCGATATAACGGTCAAACTCGAGTTTTCCCGATGTGGCCAATGAGCTGAGAATTTTTTTCTCACTAACATTTAGATACGTTGAAATTTTAAAGAAAATCGTTAGAGCCGTTTTCGAAATAGAAGAAATATATATATATATATATATATATATAATATCAGGTGGCCGAGCCTTGCTCGGTTAAATAATTTCTTAACCCTTAAAATGCGTGTGGTAGTTTAGCCTCTTAACACCAGAATTGTAATTCCATTTGGGATGCACTCATTGCGAAACAGTACAGCACTTTAAGGGATAAGGAAGGTTATATACCCGAAGTAATTTTGGGAATATTTTTTGTAATTACGAAAATTAACGATCGGATAAAGACCACTAATCTGAAGAGTTGCTTTAGTGTTATTTAGTTCTAAATGTAATTGTACATGGCTATTAAATATGAAATCTCTTACGTGTAGACAAATCACAGCTGACGTCCGTTTTATAGTTTTACAATCCATTTTTTTTTTGCGTAAAACTATTGTAGGCCTACTATTATTGGCTTGGAAGAAAGACTTTGCTCTGTAACTTCTCAGATAGTTACTTTCAGACATTTAATTATGAAATTAGTGTATTCATTCTGGCTTTAGTACGAAAATCAAGTGACTCAAATCTCTACGTTATATGGTAAAACAGGCACTTTTAAAAATAGACAAAATTGTAATGCAAAGACGAATTTATTTTCTAACACAAAATCTTAATTTTTACTTATTATCCGTATCCCTACCCTGACTGGACATCGTGCAATCCACTTCACATAGGGCCCTGCCAATGTTAGGGTCGACCCTATGTTCAGTGTGTGCAAATAAGGCGTAGAGTATAACAAAGTAAAAGTTACTCACGGGTTTATAAAATTTAAGTGTAAACAATGTACCTCATTCACGGATCGCCACTTAATAATATTTATAAAACAATGAAAAAAAAAAAAGTATCGTGTGATAGCCTTTATGGTTTACATAATTTGTATATAGAGAATCACATGGCTAAATGTTGTTGGTTAACGATTTGTGAATGAGGCCCATTTATGAAACCTTTAAAATACAATAACTGATCATACATCAAATTTAATTTAATTATTTTTCTTCCATAGTTTCATAATAGATCAATCCACAATAAGATTGTGCGCAAATGTTTAGGTCGATTGATTAGTTCTTGTTGCGAAGTGTAGTGCTGTGAGCCTAGTGTCAAATTTCTTTTTCCCTTTGACGTCATGGGAAAAAAAATTCATTCATATCTCTAAACGCGTTATTGTTCTATGGTAAGCCTAGTGACGTAAGCAGCGTTTTTCCCGTTTACGTCATGGAAAACTTTCATTCATAAATTTTCCATGTCATTCAATTAACCTTCAAACCAAAATAAATTTTTCGATAATGAGACATTTTTCAA
>JADKLZ010019686.1:3709325-3723502 GCA_021533235.1 Biomphalaria straminea | reverse complement strand
GCTCGCTTAAGAGTATAGGATTCGATTAGGAAAAAAAATCACGTGACTGTTGAATGAATTCTACACAAACCTAAAGAACAAATAAACTTTAACAATTCTAGCTTGTATTCTTTGAATATTTCACTTAATGCGCTATTAAAGTGATTCTATAACTGTTATCCAGAGCCACATCTTAGGATAAAACTATATGAACTACAAATAAGTGATTTACAATTAACAGTTATAATAGATTAAATGAGCACCCAGGAGGTAAAAGGAACCTGTGTACGAAAATTCAAGCGAATCCGTAGGGCAGTTGATGGGATCTCTTTATCAGTCAGATATAGAATAAGAAGCTACAGCACTCTAGACAGATTTAAGATAAAGATGAAGGCCAAAATTACGGGCAGTGCAAATAAAAGCATTTTGAGTGTTCAACTAATACTAATATTTATTTGGAAACGATACGAAATTCTTAAATAATATTGGCGGGAAAAAAACAAACACTAAACTATCCGATACTAGCTCTCACATACTGTCTCGTTTGCTGACCCGGAACGAAAATAAACGTTTTCCGCGCCATGTTTTCAAAGATGGCGTCCATGCTTCCTCGGCCTTTTAAAGCATTGGCCTTAGCTTGGATTGTGTTAGTTCTGGCCTGGGGTGCCGGCGACAAGGGCATGCTCTTAAGATCATGAAGCAGACGAGACATTCTAAATCCCTTGTCCAAACTGGCGTTGGGCTCGCCCTCTGGCCTCACCCTCGGTACGGCCCTGCTGCTCAAGGGGCGCTTGGCGTAGCTGTGCAGGATCCTCTCCATTCGTTTGCCTTTGTCCAGATCGGCGTTGTCTTGACCTTCTGGTTTGACTCTTGGCTCTGGTTGCGGGGAGGGCTTGTTCTGACCATAGTTGTGGAGCGTTTGACGCATGTGTCCGCCCCTGCTCAGTTCTGCTATAGGTTCCGCCTCTAGATTCAGCCTCGGAACAGGCCTTGCAGACAAAGGGAGGGTGCCGAACTTGTGGAGTAAGCTGCTCATCCGCCCGCCCTAGAGAGACATAAAAGAGAACAATAAATATAGTTAAATTAACAGTCAGTCAGTTAGTCAGTCAGTCAGCTAGTTCTTTTCAATTACCGTAAAAGTAAATTATAATCTATTTCATGTTAGTTTGATCAACATAGGCCTAATGAGATCGTCTTTAAATCCGACGTTTACGAACGCGTGAAGTATTTCACGACCCCACTAAGACCTAGCTTTGACCTACATAATTTGCTATATAGAACACAGACAAAACTATTGTGATTTAATTTTTAAATGAATCACGTGTCCTCGTAGGTAGCTTCTTTTAAGTTTCAAATGTATTAGCCAATGCCTTGTAAGAAATTTCCCTCCTGATCAACATTAATAAATTTTAATCACAGTAACCCCGACCCTTTTTTCTGTTAAATTTTCAATTTAAATTATCTGGCTTACATTGTTTCAATTTAAATTATCTAGCTTACATTGTTTCAGTTGTAACACATAGTACCATATAAAAAGAAGAGAAAGCGATTCTGATAAAAGGTGATGATGGCATACCTTACAAAGTAACAAGCAGAAGAATGAGAGAGATTGGAAAAGAAATAAGCTAAACAATGTTAAGGACGCCTTGTCACTGCTGCCCACTAAAAACAAGAAAATATTTAGTGCTCCAGTCGAAAGAGCTGAAAAAGAGCTAAAAGTGCTAAAATTTAGTCTTGCCGAGAAGTCGAGTGAACATTCGTCTTTGGGTTACTGTGTTTTGTTTTTATCTATACTAGTCGACCGGCGGCATATCATACGCCGCTATTTTCCAAGGCAGGCCTTAGGCACTGCAACATATGCGACCACAGTGGGTATCGCACTTTCTTTGGACCCGTGCTAAATTTTGCAGATGACTTAGCTCTTCTTTCTCACACACATGTATAAAGGCATAATAAAGGCATCAAACACTACACCCATTATAGTCCAAGGTGAGGCGCTGGAAGAGGTGGAAAGCTTCACCTATCTAGGCAGCATTATAGATCACCATGGCGGAACAGATGCAGATGTCAAAACCCGCATTGGTAAAGCTCGAGCAGCCTTCCATCAGCTGAAGAACACCTGGGGATCTAGGGAATTAAGCACCACCACCAAGATAAGGCTATTTAACACCATTGTTAAGCCGATACTACTTTATGGAGCAGAGACCTGGAGAACCACCGTCACCACCATCAAAAAAATCCAGGTATTCATCAACACCTGCCTGAGGAAGATTCTTCTGATCCGCTGGCCAGACAAGATCTCGAATGAGGAACTGTGGCAAAGAACAAAACAGCAGCCCATTGAAATAGATATCCTTCAGAGACGCTGGAGATGGATAGGTCACACCCTGCGCAAGCCGGCATCCAACATAACAAGGCAAGCCCTAACCTGGAACCCCCAAGGAAAGAGGAATAGAGGACGGCCCAGGAACACATGGCGCCGCGATCTGGAAACAGAAGCCAAGCAGATGGGCAAGACATGGGGACAGTTGGAGAGACTCGCCCAGAACCGAGATGCCTGGAGAAAGCTGGTTGGTGGCCTATGCCCCAGTAGGGACCACAGGCTGAGATGAGATGAGATGAGTCGACCGGCGGCATATCATACGCCGCTATTTTCCAAGGCAGGCCTTAGGCGCTGCAACATATGCGACCACAGTGGGTATCGCACTTTCTTTGGACCCGTGCTAAATTTTAGGTGTATAAATTATTAAATTGAACCATTTTATCACATATAACAGATTTCCCGCGGCCTCTTGATTTACCAGGAGCCCCCTGGAAATCTCCTGAAATGTTATTAAATGCTATGCCGCCGGTCGAAAAAGTCCTGGAAATTTCCGGACATTATTAAAATCTTTTTAAAGTAAAAAAAAAAATGCTATGCTATTTTGTGAATGAAAATAGTGCGGATTTGGATATATTATTTCCCATTCACAACGTGCTGCGCCATGGGATCTTCCCAATTGCTTGATATAATTAAAGCAAATGCGTGAATTCATGAATGAAAAATACCAGAAAATGGCTAATTGACCTTAATTTACGCGATTTTAGGAATATAGCTGCACTCATGTAACATTGCTTTAGAAAAGCAAATTTGAATGTTAATTTGATTAATTGGACTATAATTAGTATGTTCATGTGCTAAAGCATAAAACTATCTCTGCGAAGAGAAGTTCTATAATCGAGCCATGTGATCTTCCCATTTACTTGTTATTATAAGTGAATTCATGAATAAAAAAATACAACATATGCGACCACAGTGGGTCCCGAACTTTCTTTGGACCCGTGCTAATTTTTAGGTGTATAAATTATTAAATTGAACCATTTTATAACATGATATAACAGATTTCCCGCGCTAAAGTCAAACCTGAGAGTAGTATCTATCTGTGTATTGTCGTTCTAGTTTCAAGAGTCTTACGACACAATATAATGTCTTCCGGCTTCCACTTTTCTAACCTCCCTTCCATTCGCTACACAAATTCATAAGAGAGTTTTATGAAACAAAAATGTGTGCATTACAATTGTGTGTACTTTATTTTATGTCTATAAATTGTGTTTAATCTCTAAGACTGAGGATCATGCAATTTTTTTTTTCATAATTTAGAAATCATAATTCAATAGTAGATATATATACATGTGTTTTCAAGTTACACGAAGTTACTTCCTTTTTCCAGTCTATATTTATGTCTATGCTATTTTGTGAATGAAATAGTGCGGATTGGGTCCATGCACACCGCGTGCGTGCGCCATGGGATCTTCCCTATTTACTTGCCGCTTGCATGTTGTTGTTGTTTGACCTCTTACTTAGAGGATTATATATATAGATGTTTCATACCCTGATGATTTTAAGGTCATCTGTTTATTTTGGCCAGCGGTTAACGAGCAGGGTGTTATGTGGCCAGCACAACGACCAACTGCCTTTACTTTCCCCAACCACAGTCAGACACCCATTAAAGTTGGGTGGACTCAGAGGCCCCCTGAAAAGCCACAATGGCAAACCTCGGGACCGTTTTAAATCTGACTCAGGACGAATTAGGTTCTCTCTAAAGATTTGAGAACCCTTTGTTTTGTTTTTAGTTTCAAACAGAGAGAGGAGAAAAGAGAGAGAGAGAAAGAGAGAGAGGGAGAGAGAGAGACAGAGTGAGAGGGGTAGGAGGGATGTACAGAACTTCGACTCCCAAAACGAGACACGGCTACACTCTCGGTATCTCACCTTGCTGACGTCTGCTATTTCCTCCGCCTCTGGTTTCACTCTTGGCGCCCTGGGGCTCGCCCCTCTCCTGGCGTACTCATTCACTATCACTCTCATGCGGGGCCCTCTGCTGATAAAGGCCGTGTCTTCCGCCTCGGGTTTGACTCTGGGGGGAGTGGTGCTGGGGCGCGGGGTGGCTGCACCTGAAGAGACCATTCATATAGTTTCATGAGGTCAATTTTCACAAAGCTTATAACAACTCAGTCTGTCTGTTTGTCTGTCTGTCTGTCTGTCAGTCTGTCTGTCTGTCTGGTACAAATCTTGTATACGTTCTCTCTCCCACATTCCATTCTCGGTTCAAGCAGAAACACAATTATTCCTTGTCAATGATTACATACAAATCGATGAAAAATAAATAATAAGTTCAATAATCAATAAGTAGTTATTAATTAATTTTGTTTTAAATAGAGACAGTAAGGCCTATGAATCTAATGGAAGATAAGCCTTGTGTAAAGAATTAGATCGTTTGCTAAAATTTTTAAACCAACACTAGACTGTGACTAGACTATAAAATTATCTAGTTTTACAAGTACTTGAATAGCACGGTGGCTAACAAGTCGGACTTCCACAGTGGAAGCTCAAGTTTGAAAAGCAAGTTTAAAAAAGAAAAAAAAAAAATTCAAAATACTTGAAAAAAAAAAAAGAAGAAAGCTTAAACGAAGTGTCGTTGTTCAATTTGTTTGGCTCAGTCATATTATTAAACTTGTAATATATCTAGACCAGGGGTCTCAAACACGCGGCCGCATGTGGCCCGCGAAACTATTTTGTGCGGCCCGCGACCACGTCCGCCGATTCAAAAAAATTAGAAAAAATTACAATGACTACATAAAAGCCGTGAAATGATTTACAACTGCATGGTAAATGAGGTGTCACCGTCGCCCACCGACCTCTTAGGCTTTCAGCATCATGAATGGTGGCCTGATTCTAACCGCTGGCCGCCAGCAATGTGTTCAGGAAGGTTGGTGTTGTTGGTTTAATGGTAGAGAAACGGAATCAGATCATTTTGGCGAGACCTTTTTCAGCCATACACTGTATTCTGCATCAAGAAGCATTCTGTGGCAAAAGTTTACAAATGAAGAACGTGATGGATGTTGTGAAAACGGTGAACTTTATACGTGCACGGGGTCTCAACCACAGACAGTTTGTGTAACACAATTTCTAGCTGATTTAGAAACGGAATACAGAGAGTTGCTGTATTATACTGAAGTCAGATGGTTGAGTCGTGGAAACGTGCTGCAGAGATTATTTGAACTGAGACGGCAAATAGCATTGTTCATGGGGATGAAAGACAGAGACATACCTCAACAACTCAGTGACCCAATGTTTTAGTCAGATCTTGCTTTTCTTGCTGATATCAGGCAATATCTCAATGCACTCAATTCACAACTACAGGGCACAAACCAGCTGATTACCTTGATGTTTGACCGCATCAAATCATTAAGATGCAAGCTGACTTTGTGGGCCACTCAGCTGGCAGATGGAAACCTGGCTCATTTCTCTTTTCTACAGAGCATAACGGTTGAACCACAGCGCCCGAAAAACTAGGTCGACATCCTCTCCAGACTACTGGAAGATTTTGAACACCGCCTTCAGCAATTTACTGCTCTCGAACCACTGTTTTTCCTTGTTGCCACTCCGTTCGCAGTTGACGTGAAAAACGTTCCAGAGGAAGTCTAGATGGAACTACTGAACTTGCAGTGTGACACTGTAAGCCTATTGAAGCGAAAATACGGTGATGTTGGCGTTAAAGATTTCTACCAGTTTCTTCCCAGAGAGAATTTTCCTAACTTTTTATGCGCAGCTGCTAGAATTCTAGTGATGTTTGGGAGTAGGTACAATTGCGAACAATTTTTCTCCAGAATGAAGATCAACAAAACAGCATTACGATCAAAACTGACAGATGAGCATCTGAGAGCAACCTTGCGGCTTGCCGCTTTACTCGATTTCAGACCTAACATCGATGGCCTGGTCTCTGCCAAACGCTCTCAGCTGATTGTTTTTTGTTTTTTTTTAGGGGGGGGGGAAATACAGTTTCTGCTTTTTTATTAGTGACAGAGACAACGTCAACTGATTTTAGTAAACTAAACTGCCTGTGTAATAAACTACACTAGATGTAATAATAATTATAAAAACTTTATTTTAGCCTCTAACTGCAGTGACACTAGTGTTCGTAAAATTTAATGAAAAAACATTCTCTTTTCGTGGTGCGGCCCGCTGACTGGTTGTTACTTTCCACTTCGGCCCACATGCTGATATGAGTTTGAGACCCCTGATCTAGACCAACAGCAATGAATCTGTGTGATTAAAAATATTTTTACCTAATGTTATTGTTTTGTTTTCTCTATACGCTATGATCTTATCACTTACCTGGATCAGTTTGGACAAATGGGTGAGACAGACATAGTTGATATAAGTGTTATATGAAATAGCGCTACATTGGTGCAATTACACTTTGTAGAAGCTTTGATGTTGTAGTTTTTTTTAAGTATTTTTCTTTGTTTTCTTCTTTATTACTGATGTCAAACATACGTGTATTTAGAGATCACGTGACCACTGACCTTTTAACAGAGGTGACACACTACCGAACCAACCAGCTTTGTAGTTTTGTCTGGAGGCGGAGCTTGGACACCGGGGACTCGGCTTGGGCGTGTCGACCTGTGGGCGAGATTTGTCCCACACCTCCTTCACTGAGCCCTGATTTCTGATGTAGTAGGGCTCCCCTTCAGGCTTGACCCTAGGTCCATTGTGAGGGGAGGGCTGACCACCGTGCCCAGGGTAAGCGGGCACAGAACACGACACGGTCATTTTAATACAGAGGTGCTGGTCAGCAATAAGTCGGACCTCGATATGAAGAACGGGATACTCTGGAATGATAGAAAAAAGTAAGTTAAGTTCCACTTTCAGACCTTGTGGTCTATAGGGCAGATGATGTAAAGGTCATCTGATTCTGTGGCCTACGGTTAACGAGGGTGTAGTGTGGCCAGCACAACGACCAACTGCCAACTTTTGCCTAACTAATGTCAGGTACCCATTAGATCTGGGTTGACACGGAGGCGCCAAAGATCCTGAAATTAAAAATTCCAGTCCTCACCAGGAATCGAACCCGAAAGCCTCGGATCGGAAGAGACACGAACTGACACAGAGCAAGAGACACGAACTGACACAGAGCAAGAGACACGAACTGACACAGAGCAAGAGACACGAACTGACACAGAGCAAGAGACACGAATTGACACAGAGCAAGAGACACGGTATTTTTTTAGGACGCCCCTGAGTCCACACAACTCTAATTAGTTGGGGAAAATAAAAACGGTCAATCGTTGTGCAGGCCACAAGATACTCTAGTTTACTGTTGGCCATTGAAACAGATGACCTTTACATCATTTGTCTATACAAATGGGGAATTTACCTACAAAGAAAGAAAACAACTGGAAGAGAGAAAGGTGACGAAAGAGAGAGAGAGAGAGAGAGAGAGAGAGAGAGAGAGAGAGAGAGAGAAGGCGACGATAAACTAACCAATGTCAAGGACACTGATTTGACCTACAATGATGCCAACTAAAAAGCTGAAAATGGAAAATCTTACGAAATGTAATTAAAAAGTGCAAACAACAAAAACAACAAAACAAAACAATTATAATTTAACTTTACAAAAAAATTAAAAAAGATAGCTTAAAAAATTTCCTTTATACAGTATACCGGATACGCCAAAAAATTGCTCTTTTTGGATTAGCCTCCATGTTGGAAAAAAGAGGAAACACACACACACACACACAAACACACACGTATACACAGAATATTGCCCATTGGTCTACAGATCTAAGTATCACTTCCTAAACACGACCATATAGTTTTTAAATGAGTTCTGTTCCCTGCACAGTGTTTACGATTTGTTTTTTTTTTTGTTTTTTTTTTTACTTTAAAATCATTATTATAGTTTAAGTCAAAGAAGTCATCTTAAAAACGAGCAATCTAAACTTACATGATTTTGTCCTGCCAACACTATCCCAGGTCTCATCTATCACTTCATTCTCCCTATTGTCGGACCTTTAAAAACATTACTATGTATGTAGAAATATGGAGCAAGCATATTACATATCACAACACTGGTAACTAGCAACGCAAGCGAGTTCTCGGGTCTCTGAGCTTTACACGAGATTACAGTCGAGGGTTTGAAAGAGATCTGGGACCTTTAACAAAAGTTGTTCTTTTACTAGATCGATAAGTCAACCTGTCTTACTTACCTGTCAAACCGATCGCTTTGATAAGTGAGTGTCAATATGTGTTATGACCCAAGAGAACGTGATCTAGTAATATTTACCTGTGGCATTTAATATGTGGAAGATATAGTCTACTGAACTGGCTGGAAAGATTATGAAGCAGTTTGTAAAAGAATAAGAATAATGAAAGTGTTATTTAGAGATTCGAGAGAAACCTAAATAAAATTTACACAATAAAGCAAAGTAAGATTTAACCCCAGTCCAAGTTTTCAGTAATTTTAACATTTCTATGACAAATAAGATAAGATAAGATAAAATAATTTTTATTGATCCAATCCAATGGAAATTCAGTTGGACTACAATTGACAACCTCAGCGTAACTACTGTACAAAAACAATATTGATGAAAAACAACATTCACACACGAAACACATTCACATTCACAACCAGCACTTTATGAATTTGACTTCTTTTTACTTCTCGATGAGGACAGCTGATCTTGTAACACTCTTACCGAAAGTGGGATAAAGGAGTTGTTAAATCTTTAAGTTTTAGTCCTAATGGAAAGGAGACGACCACTTCGTTCAGATCTTATGTAACAGTTGTTTGATGGGTGCATGTTGTTTTTAAGAATCGTGAGTGTTTTTGGAAAGGCATCTTTCTTGGAAAAGCTCTACAAGAGATGGTAGCTGTGTTTGACTGATATACGAAGCTTTTTTAATTAGTCTATTCAGTCTAAGTCTTTGTGCCAGTGAAGTATTACCTTACCAGCAGGTGATGGCAAAGTTAATAAGACTGCTGATGGTTGCTGTGTATAAATCTTAACTAGGGTGTGATGTAGTCAGTGGCGTAGCAAGGTACCCGTAGGCCCGGGTTCAAGAATATGTTGATGGGCCCCCTCCCTCCCCCCCCATATGACAAATATTCTGTGTGACAAAGAAATCCAGTTGTTTGTATGTATTGGCACATTTACTAAAAGACATTCCTACATTCCATGAGCACGTTCATGAGCACAGCTGACAGTATCATTGAAGATCCTTACACTGACTCTAGGTGAAAACATGAGTTTATGTTTTGAAGTTAGTAGAAAGTTTGATATGACGTTTAGGATATTTTAAGGAAACTTAAATTTTTTAACAATTTTTACAAAATTGGAGTGTAAGGCAGGCCACAAATTTGTCATTAGCCATGGGACCAGGAGATTAGAAACCCCTACGCGCCATACAGAGCTTTATTTACAGTTGAAAAGGCCTTAAGCTATTTGAGCAGTGGCGTAGCAAGGTACCCGTGGGCCCGGGTTCAAATATATATTGGTGGGCCCCCTCCCTCAATAAGACGACTGTAATGTGTAACAAAACAATTGAGTAATCCGAATGTATCTGTACATTTACCAAAAGAAATTCGAATACAAGTAGAGAAGCTTTTTAATAACCTTACTATGTTATAGGTAGAACTCCAAAACAAATATAAAGTCAATGTTTGTAATCTATACTCTTAAGCGAGCAATTCTTGTATAATGTGTATATATTGATTTCGAAAACGGCTCTAACGATTTTTTTTTTTACATTTCAACCTATCTGCATATTAGTGAGAAAAAAATTCTCAGCTCATTGGTCACATCGGGAAAACTAGAGTTCGACCGTTATTTTGATATATAAAATGTCTCGTAAAATTAATTTTGGCTTGAATAATTTATGAATGAAAGTTTTCCATGACGTAAACGGGAAAAACGCTGCTTACGTCACTAAGCTTACCTTAGTACACTAAAATATTTCATTGCAAACAAGAAAGCGTTTAGAGATATGAATGAAGGGATGTGTAAAACTAAAAGCAGACCACGGGCTGTAGTGCCACTGGGATGGATAAATGGCAAAAGCCGGTATGAACTTCTTATTGCCGACAGTCAGGCTGGCCGAAATATTTATTTAACCGAGCAAGGCTCGGCCACCTGATATTTTTTTTAACAGAATCAAACGAGTTAAGGAAGTTTCAAATATATAAAGTAGTGTTTTATGAATTATATTTCCCATTCTACACATTGACATTCCTAAAACACTAAAACCAGTATCTAATTCTGCGTCTATTATTTAACAGTAAATAGATGGATGGAATATTTATTTATTAACATTATCCTGGCCCTCTGAATAGGAAAATAAGAAACCTGTGAATCTACTTCTCAATGCGCTAGCGTCATCTTTTGATGAAACAATGGCCGGAGATTATTCTAGTATGCAGTCATATTGGAAGCACCATCATAGCTCTATCCTCGTAGTTTATTTAAAGATAAATGGGGATTTTTTTAATTACTTGGAGCATTTGTTCGGCCAATTCTGCAGACTTCTGATTCTCACTAGTAGGAAACCCTAGTAATGACCTAATTGCTATCTTTGGATATTGTTCCGTCATCGGATGTCACTGAAAAGCATTAAAAAATAATAATTTGATAAACTTTTATACGTGTTGAGTCCAACCACTAATGAAAGAGACAAATGGTGCAGAAGGATGTCTAAAATACAAGTATTTTTGCCAGCATTGCATTGCGCAACAGGTCCATAATCTTTTTTTTTTAATCTGTGGGGCTTTGATCTCCTGTTAAATTTCAATGTTCTTAGCTATTTCTGAGGTTTTTGTGTAAATATATTGGTATTAACTCTATTTAAGGGATAGGAATCGAATTTCAAGTAAATACAAAGTATTGGTCAGAGAAAGGCTCTATTGCATGATCAATATAGTCTCGTAGATATTGTTATAAACCGCTGGATAGTCTAAGAGCTAAGCCGTAGGCACTTCGAGCTCTAAGTTTGAAAAAAAAAACCTGTCTGAATCCACCCAAGAACAAATATCAAACAGTAAAAAAAAAAAAAAAAACCTGCGTAGGTCTGTCTCGGAGAGACCCAAGTCAATGCCTATAGGGTTAGTATAAAACTGGATACCACCGGCACTCCAGACACATGGACTAGAAATCATGGCCGAAGGCCAACTGGTACCGGGGGCCGCCACCATTTTCCTTCATTATACCAAGCTAATCGTGCGGGATACGCCATTATTGAAACGTTCCCTTGAGGAACGGCGCATGGATTCGTGACAGGGTTGTGGGAGCTTTCGTTCCGTGCTAGAGGTGAACTCTCGACCACCCGTGGGTACCCTTTCGCCTAGCCACTTCCTCTGGTGAGCCGTTTCCACGCGAGCGCCACGTTGAGGCAGGGTAACGTGCTCGCGTGTTATCAACCTGCTCCCTAAGTTGGTCTCCTCATTTAAAATATTAGTAATAGCAATAACCTACAAAGGTGACAAAAAGTAAAGGAAATCAATTTTACATAATTTAAATGCACAATAAAATTTAAAACAATTAAGCTTTGAGAAAATTGAATAATTAACAACTGACAGACGTAATTGTTGTTGTCGCCCCCTTCATCCTTTTCCCTCCCCCCCCCGTACATTCAATACTATTTTCTTAACCGGTCATTTCATCCCCGTCACTTCATCTCCTAGTTCTCTTGTGGACCCTAACTGGTCAAGAGTCGTTGGCGCAATGAGCCCCTTTGCGAAATTGTTATTATGGCCACAGGCTGTGGGCCCCTAATGATCGTGGGCCCGGGTTCATTGAACCCCTTCGCGCCATGGATGCTACGCCACTGTATTTGAGATATGGGGCCTTATGTAAGTCCAGATATGTATGTAACTACAGAACATTTCTTGGAGGCCCTAAGCTAGAGCACATGTTGTATAGAAGTAAATCCGCACCTGGCCCATGGTTGTTACACCATCGGGTGTGGGCCCCTAAATGGTCGTGGGCCCGGGTTCATTGAACCCCTTCGCGCCATGGATGCTACGCCACTGGATGTAGTGTTATGACACGATTAGGGATTTGGCGCGAAAAGTAATTTGTTTCATAAAGAGTAAACTTTTGACTTAGGAGACAAAGACGTCACGAATTAAAAGCAGGGGCGTAGCTAGAAATTTTCCATCGTTTGGGGGCCCGGGGGGGGCTGACCTCTTTAGGGGCCCCTACATTTTGCGTAATACTTAATTTTTAATGTAAAAAAACACTCATTTGGGGCCCCCCCCTCAAGTAAGGGCCCGGGGGGATTTTCAAATTCTCCCCCCTCCTCCCCCCTCCCAGCTAGGCCACTGATTAAAAGATTTAGGAAGCAAATCCAGAAGACTTTGGGCAGCCATAGAGTAAGGTCGGCTTTAGTAGCTGAAGTAAAGATTCAGCTGGACGACATTTGATGGTCCCCTTCGTTCTTATAAAACTTCTTGTTCCACATTCGCTACAAGCATTAACTAACTTATATTTTATTGTCTGTCGTTCAATTCTCCATCACGTGACTTCCATTATGACAGACCGGCTCAATGGTTTCAGTAGAAATGTCCCACCCAAAGCAACTGCTCTCCTCCCCGCGTCGTCACAAATAAACACATCCATTACCACAGAGGGGGGCGAAGTAAGTAGCTATGTCAAGGGAGGGGGAGGGATATAAAGTGGGCTTTTCCAGTGCAACCTAACAAGTACAAGAATTTAAGGCCCAAATGTATTATTATTGAGAAGCGACGAAATCCGGGCCGTAACATTGGAGAGAAGGAGAGGTGGCCTGGGGGGGGGGGGGGTTCCAGTCAGAAAACCATGTGGGGGATGAAATAAAAAAGTGTGTGTGTGTGGGGAGGGGTTCTGTGTTATATTAAAAGTGAATAAAAAAAAAGGAAGGGGATAGATGGTATAAAAAATAAACTGTATATACGATTGGGAACAGATCAACGGAAGTAGGCCGGTGTTCAGTGCGTCAAGAAATATTAATTAATTAATATTAAAAAAAGATAATGATTACGTCTTACGCATGTTTCAAGGTTAATGTAGTCTTGCATGTTAATCTATTACTTAAATTCTGCCACGTCATAGGTTTTCCTGCTGCGGCTGACTCAGGCAACCCATCCCATGCTCTAATAGCAATAGGGAAGAAGGAGCACTTGTACACGTTTGTCCTAGCATATCTTAATGTGGGAATGTGCTTTAATTTTTTGTGTCTTTCTTGGTGTTTTATTAGCGGCCCCCGAAAGGGGAAAAGACGCTATTAGTTTTGTGTGGCCTGTCTGTCCGTCTGTCTGTCTGTCTGTCTGTCTGTCTGTCCGTCCGTCCGTCCGTCCGTCCGTCCCGTTTAGTGCTCAGAAAGTAGAAGAGAAAATGAAAATCTGACATCATGATAATATAGAGCATTCAAAGTTCTGATGCAACGGCTACTTTTTTTTTTCTAAAAGCTCAAAATCTAATTTTTAAAAATATTTTATGCAAACAGTATTTAAAGAGAAAAAAACCTAATTAGTATGCAATATAAATGAAACCTACTTTAAGACAATTAATAATCTAGTATACTGCATAGGATTTCACATTTTTTTGTTCCAACATACGAGTAACATACCAGTATTTACTCGTAAAGTAATCAACTCATAAAAGAGGTGTGGCAGTTGCCTTGAACATCGGCTTTACAAGGCTAACGTTGAGAGATCAAAGCACGGAAGATGTATATTTTGACCGCTGGGGCACTAAATAAGATCTGTTGTTTATCTTTGATATAATTTTTTTAAATGAACTTTTAGCAGCGACAAAGAGAGTTTGTGTGATACACAAACTCAGAGGCGGCCCCTGTTAAGAGATCAAAGCACGGAAGATGTATATTTCTGTCGTTTATCTTTGAT
>JADKLZ010019686.1:3697379-3709315 GCA_021533235.1 Biomphalaria straminea | reverse complement strand
CCCCCGTTGAGAGATCAAAGCACGGAAGATGTATATTTCTGTCGTTTTTCTTTGATATACTTTTTAAGTTTTGTTTTTGTATTTGAAAATTATGTTTCAGTGTTTTGTGTAGGCCCCTATATGCTTAGGCTACCTAACTGCTACTTTACTATTGAGTCTTCTACTCTGAAGGCTTTCTAAATGTAGTGATTTTACTAAAGGTGTTACTCTAGTCAAATGCAAATATTCGTTTGTTATGAATCTCACTGCTCTATTTAGTGTATCTTCCAGTTTCTTAATGTTTTCTTGAGTTGAGGGGTCCCAAACAGAGGATGCATATTCTATTATTGGCCTAAACAAGGTTAAATAACGTTTAAGTATTATGTTCTTATTTGATTTATATATATATATATTTAAATATAAAATTGTGATGTTTGGTAGTTTTGCGTGGTATTCAGCCTTAACTGCGTTAAGTCTTGAGTGATATGATAACTAACGATATGCCCTCAATCTTTGTTCGTATAGGCTACGGAAATGCAAGCGCAACTGAACAGAACAGCCTTACGGAGATTAAACTTATTTTTATATAATTTATGTACATGCAAAATATTATCATAAAACTATAATTTTTCTATAAAATATCGACCTGCGAATATTCGATATTCGATTCGAATTTCGAATATTAAAAGAATATTCGAATTCGATTCGAAATTATTTTAAATTTTCGAATGTTCGAATATTTTCAAAAAAAGTAATGCTTTTTTTTGTGGATAATTCAAGCTCGGTTTTGGTGTGCAACTTTCAATCAATGCTGCTTTAGATGCTCAAAAAATCATTCAGAACCTAATCAGTCATGTTCACAGGATTGCTGGCTTTTTTTCATTCATCAACTGTTGGTCAAACTATGTTGTCCAAATATCAAACTGATCAAGGAATGAAGGAATCAAAGCCTCCTTTAGATGTTATTACTAGATTCAATAGTACATATTATTTGCTGGAATGGATTGACCAAAACTCTGTTCCTGTCTCTCTTGCACTTGTAGAATGTGGTGTTAAAAAGAAATGTGCAAGAAATCCACCAAAACCATTAACACAAACTTTACAAGATACTCTGAAAGCTTCTCTTCCAATTCTAAGACCAACAGCAGAAGCAACAACAGTTTTGAGTGCTGATTCCAATGTCAGCATAAGTTTGATCTATCCTTGCATTTTTACATTGAAGGAAGAGTTAGTGTCCAAATCACCAACAGGTCTCCAACAATTTCGAGATGAGCTATTGAAACAACTTGGAGCAAGATTTGATTTGACAATGGATCATCTCCTGGCAGCCACATTCATTGATCCAAGATTTAAACACTACTTATTTTCAGAAGCTGAAACTAAAAAAGCTGTCTTATTTGTAGAGACAATATTGGCTAACTCTGACGGAAGCAAAATTGGCAAAAATTCTGATGAATTGCCACGTGAAAGTCTTGTTCAAGACAGGAATAGGGGAAGCCTTATGGATTCAATGTTCAAGAAAGTGCATGATGCTCAAGGAGATACCAGAATCAACAAAATTTCCACCATTTCTGAGCAAATTAAGGATGAAGTCAGTTTGTATTCGAAGCAAGCAGTTGTAAATCGAAACATTTTAAAAGTATTAATATTTTTCCACTTTTGGCCAGAGCAGCTAGGAATTTGCTTGTAATTCAGGCAAAAAATTGTTCATAAGAAAGAGTTAATTCAGTAGGAGGACAAATTATTACTGACCATCGTCACAATCTCTCGGAAAATAATGCTGAAACTTTGATTTGGGCCAAAATAAATAAAGATCTACTTTTTTAAAACGCGAGAGCGCGGTGGTTGAGCGGTAAAGCGTTTGGCTTCCGTACTGGAGGTCCCGGGTTCGAATCCTGGTGAAGACTGAGATTTTTATTTCGGGATTTTCGGGCGCCCTTGAGTCTACCCAGCTCTAACGGGTACCTGACATTTTTGGAAAAGTAAAGGCGGTTGGTCGTTGTGCTGGCCACATGACACCCTCGTTAACCGTAGGCCACAGAATCAGATGACCTTTACACAGGGCCGGATTAAGCCAATTTGGTGCCCTAGGCACAAACCCACATGGGTGCCCCCATCTGCCCGGACCCCCGATCCTCCACTGACAGCTGGTATGTTCAATATTATGCAAAAAACTAACAAAGACAAACGATTATTAAAACATACGTTTGTGAAACATCTGGTGTTGAGTCTACTGACAAGCTGAAATAACCGGAAGCCTTTACTTCCTCTAAAATTACTTCATGAACTTTTTGGGACATAATTTCAATCAGTTCTTCACATATAGTTTTGGATAAATAAGAAGGATTTCCTTTTCCAGAATTTCCATATTTCGCAATGTGTGATGCTAAAAATGGATCAAACTGACTGACCAACTCCAGCAACCCTAGATAATTTCCATTTTGTAAAGATCCAAATTTTTCATTTGTCCCTCTTAAAGCCAGACCACGCTCAGCTATTGTACAAATAACCGCTACTGCTCGCCTCAAAATTTGTTCCCAGTATCTTTACTCCTTATTAATTTGCTCTTCTAGCTTTTGTAGTAGACCGGAGCCTTGTCCACGAGGTATATTAACATGCAGTCTTTATGAGTAGCGTTTTGATCATGATTATCAACTTGAACGTTATTTTTCCAGCCAAACTTGTGGAACTTTTAAACGCAAAAAGTTTACAAACAAAACAGAACACAGATAGTGGCGTAGCATCCATGGGGGTTCATTGCACTTAGGCCATTGATTAATGATAAACTGGGCCCATATAAGCTCTAGGAATGACACCAAAGAATGGGAAAAGTGTAGCTTTGTAAATGTTTATTTCAAATATGCAAAATATTATATCGAACTTAATATTAACTTCAAAACATAGCCCGTGTTTTCAGCCGAGTCTGTGTACCAGCGGCTTGGACTGCTTAAATGTTAGGAACTGCTTTCGTCAGGTCTATTGAGACTGTGGCTAGTCCTAATCACATAGTTGGTGGGGACGTTTGTTCCTCCTTTGTACGTTAATAAACCATTGAACTAGAAGTATGCAGCATTTCATGAACATATAGTCTTAGTAATAAGAAATCACCATTGTCATAAATAAAATGCAAGGCAAATGTTCTAATGATGTGGATGGTGCCATAACGATCAGACATAGCTTCAACAAAAGCACACGCTCAACACATTCAGACATTGGATGCACTAAAGATTCTATACTCCCCAAACGAAAAGGAGCTCCTGGAAGCTGCCGTACTTAGGAGAAACTTAGAAACATTCGATACTCTTGTTCTGCGTACTGATGAGTACACAATTGTAATAGCAACCAACGTTGTGACCAAAATGAGTAACAAGATCTACATAAAGATACGCGTCAACTGGAGAAGATCTATAATCGAGTCATCTGAGAAATGGCTTTGGTGAGTGTAGCTGGATCTTGGAATGTTAAGCGATAATTTGATGAGCCTACCGCTGACTACAGTAAAGAGATAATTCAAGATGCTGAGAGTTTCAAAACTTTACCGACTTATCAATGTCATTGTTTCTCTATTACTTGACAGATGGTTGTCATTGCTGTTTCATTTCAAGTGTAAACGACAAAGTGTTGTATGATGCCACCGTGCTTCACATCCTATCCAGATGGTCTAGACCAAGAAAATTGTTCAGAAATACAATTCTTTAAAGAAGTCTTTTAAAATGTCATATTAAGTCTATATTCAGTACGAGATTTGGCTATTTTCTAAACATTTTATCATCAAATTTTCACTTTTTCACGGCATACATGGTATTTCTCACTTTGCTTGTGACATAAGAGCGGCCATTCTCGAAGTAGCGATTGATAAAATTTTTTATGAAAATTTATTACACCGAAGGGGGGGGGGCGGGGGCTTGATGACTGAAGGGTAAAGCGCTTGACTTCCTAACCGAGGGGTCACGGGTTCAAATCCCGGACTCGGATTTCGGGATTTTTTAAGGCACCTCTGAGTCCAACCAGCTCTAATGGGTAACTGACATTAGTTGGGGAAAAGTAAAGACTGTTGGTCCATTGATTTTACTTCTTATGACACAAAGCAAGTAGCTCTTTTAATTTAGCGAGAAACAAAAGTTTCAAATAGACGCACTTATTTAGCACTTTGCTCATCAGAAGTTTAGAAAAATGAAATTTTAGTAAATGACTGTGTGACCTATTTACTGTGAACTGATTTACATAGAACTAAATTATAATTTGTATCAATGTTTTAATAGTTTGACACATAGAATGAAATTGTGTATAATGGGAAACAAGAACATGCAACAAAAAGTGTGTTGGTTTATTGAAACACCTGCCAAGATCACCTGTTAGAAGATGTACACACATTGAGCTATAAGACACTATTATTTCAATTGAGTCATAGCTGAATTAAAAGTACTAACTTTATTATAACTTTATATTTTACACTCTAAGTTTTGCCTGATCGGAAAGAGGGGGCCCACCAACATAATCTTGAACCCAGGCCCACGGGTACCTTGCTACGCCACTGTACACAGATCCTGTGGATGGTGAATACAATAACCATTCTCTCCTGTACTGCTCACAATCTGCTTTTGTGCCATAGAAGAGTTTTGAGAACAATGGCTTGTTATTTTTCCTCCAGCATAAATACGGCAAGATTTATCAAAGGGACCATTATGATGCTGACAGTTAGTGGGCCCACAGTCAACCCAGTAAGCCACACCATCAGCAGAGAAGTCGATCCACAGTCCTGGATCTACCGCTTGATTTATTTTATATTCTCCATCTCTATCTTTATCATCATCTTCAGCAGACTGAAGTGGGTCACCACAAATTTCATTTTCAAGCACTAATGCAGTGTCTGGATTTGCAGAACAGCCTATGGTAGACTTATAAACAGGGTTGATAGTGTCAGTAAAATCCTGTTCCACCTGTTGCTTAACTGAAACTAAATAACTTGTTAATTTCCTGCTCTTAGCTTCTACAACTGAAACAGTATGCGCGTTTTGTTTAGCTAGTTTTCTCTATTGTGCACCACTTAACTGAACAGGCTTCATCTTGGGCTTAAATAATGTGCGATTCAATATTACATTTCCGTTTGCTAATGTCATGTCGATTTCGCGCGGCTACCGGGACAATATACACATTTTTCTTGCGGACTTGTGGTGCCCCCCAAACGCTTGGTGCCCTAGGCACGTGCCTTGTTTGCCTAATGGTTAATCCAGGCATGCCTTTACATCATCTGCCCTATAGATCACAAGGTCTGAAAGGGGGAACTTTTTTTTAAAATGCCTGCTTTGCAATTTAATTATTGCTAACATTTTAATGTGTTTCAGTATAAATAAACATAATATAATAAAAATTTTGAAGTTCAAGTTTTATTTTACACTTCTTGGTTGTCAAGTTTTTTCAAGAATATTCGATTCGAATTCGATTCGAAATTCGAATATTTTCTGATATTCGATTCGATATTCGATTCGAAAAAAATTTCCTGATTCGCAGGTCCCTACTATAAAACATATAGGCCTATTCATCTATTTAGTAGATCTAGACTCTCTAGTCTAGATCAAATCTACTCTAATCTGAAGTGTCTGATATCAAATAAATAAATTAAACGCGTATACGCGAATCTTTAAATCTTTTACCGAAAGGTTTGTCGAGGGGCAAAATAATTTATTAAAAATTATTACGGATTTGTCAATAGGTGCTTAATCTATATTTAGAATTAAACAAAATATATAAAAATAAAAAAGAACTATTTTAATTATTTTTTAATAAGCTGAAATTATCTAACGGAGTCTTGGCGTATTGGACCATAATGTTGTGGACCATATAAAACCTTGCTTCCGCTTTTATATGTTTTAACATTGTATTGAAAGCTTTCCCTAAGTTTTAAAGTCTTCTGTATCACTGTATGGATATTTTGAGTACTTATGAAAAATACATTTATCGAAAGGGAATTCCAAAAACTAAAGCCAAAGCACCTTAAAAATCTGATCTGCTTTCTCAATTACGTAGCTTAACAATAACAGGTTTGAAGTTTGTGAATATTTAATTTAGACCTAGTCTAGAGTCTAGAGTGACTAGTCAACTAGTCTAGTCTCTAGAGTCTACTGACTCTCTAGAATAGTTATTATAGTAGAGTAGAGTCTGCTGACCGGAGTGTAAGTCAAGTCAAGTGTAGTCATCTACTTGAATAACTTGATCTAGTTATCTAGGCAATAATCCTAGACTCTACTAACTCTAGACTTTAAGTTCTAAAGACTAGTTATAGTACTACTACTAGTAACTAGTACTAGTTAGATTTAGATTTAAGTTTAAGACTAGCTTTTAAAATTATATAAATAACTTTATTACTTACAAAATAGCTAGATTAAGATTTACTCTAGACTCTTCAGTCTCGAGAATTCTTGCTCTATAATCTATATTATTATTATCAGTAATCTAGAAATATAATCTAGATTGACTAATTAATCTAAGTCTCTAAGTCGTCTTTAGAATTGTCACTAAGTCTAAGATTCTAGTAGTAATTCTAGTCCAACCAAGTCTTGTAGTGATAAGAAATAAATATATTTTATTATTATTATATATAATATTATATACATTTAGATTCTAAGATCCTCCAGCGCCTGTTGGTGCATTAAGCGACAAGCTGTCTCATCAAAGATCTGTCGCTGGCAATGTCTGAAGCCTCTTCCCACCTGATGCCCACTACTCTGAGGTCCTCCATGAAAGTGTGGCACCAAGTTATAAATAAATACAAGATCTATGTCCCTGTTTGTGCTTTCTTCGTACATCTGTCTAGAATAGCTAGATTAAAATAAAGATTTAGAGAGTGAGGGACAAAATCATTAAATTACTAGAATCTAGACCTAGAGATAATAATTTGTTTGCTTCTTAATTCTTTTATTTAAATGCAGATTTGGAAATGGGTGTTCCGTATGTCCATAAATGAAGATTATAAATTTGGATACTATGTTGTATCTATACATATCCTAGCACAAAGTGCCTTCTGGTTGGCAGGATTCAAACAGGTGATGATTGGATCTGACCATGGGCGTTGCCAGGGGGTGGTGGTGTTCAATCCCCCTCCCCCAGAAATGAATTGAGATACCCCCCAGACTTCAGTGACTGATTTTTTGCTTTGCTTTATTTTTATTTTATGTGAGATTTTAATACTAAATCATTACTTGCCCCAGCACAGCCAAGGGGGATTTTAGTTTGAAACCCCCTACCAGGGTTTAGCAGTTAAATCTTCCACTTCTTTTAAAACAAAGCAAAAGTATAATGCAAAGGACAATCCTCATATTCCTAGACGATAGCTAAGGAAGATTTTGATTTTAAAACCCATCTTCATCGTCAATATAAACAATAGCAAATGACGCACACAAACTTCTATGATCAATGCTAAAAAAGGTTTTGTGTTTAAATCCCTCTTCGATGGGGTTTGAAGGTAAAAAATACCTCTTCAATATAAAAAAAAGAAAATTATGCAATCAGAATGCTATAATTGTAGCCCAAGGTGTTTTGAGTTTAAACCCCCATCATCTGTATTTGAAACAAAAAAAATACCTCTTCAATATATATATAAAAAAAAACAAATTACACACTCAAAATGCTTTGAGCTTAACCAAAGGGGGGTTTTGAGTATAACCCTCCCTTCTCACTTCAGCAGGATTTAATGCTGAAAAATACCTCTTTGATATAAAAAAAAGCAAATTAGACACAAAAAATTCTATTAGCATAACCAAGCGAATGGGGTTATCAGTAAAAAATTTGTCTCCTCTGGACGACAATTTGAAAAAAATTTTAAAAACCCTCGAGATGGTTTTGAATTTAAAATCCCCCTACAGCGAATTTTGAGGTTGAAAATCTCTCTCTTCAATATTATTCTAAAGCTAACTACAGTTATCAAATTCTATGACCGTAGCTAAATGATATTTTCAATTAAAAACAAACAAACCAACTTACAAATAATTTTGATGATAAAACTTTGCTTTTCGATATAAAATCTAAAGCAAAGTACAGTTACCAGTGGCTGGGCTCTATTAGTAAAGTGCAGTGAATAGTCATCTGCCAAAATTGAAAAACACTAAATGTGGCTCAACAAAGATGGCTAAGACAGATTTTAGGAGTCAGTTATAGAGAACAGGTCTAAATCAAAGAAATCCTATGCAGGGAGTCGACCCCTTAGTGAGGTTTTGAAAGAGTGTCGCATGAGGTTTACGGAACATGTTCTCCGACAAAATGAATTACGCATGATAAGAGTTGCAATTGCATCCTTGTACAACTTGGCGCCACACTTTCATGGAGGTCCTTAGAGCAGGTGGGAAGAGGCTTCAGACATTGCCAGTGACAGATTTTTGTGGATACAGTTTACCGCCAAATGAGCCGAATGGCGCAGGAGGGTCTAAGTCAGCAAAAATAACACATTAGGTTTAAATAATAATTTTTTTTTATAGCACGATAATGCACTGTAAATACCTCAGAATATAATTATGCATTTTGTTAGCTTTCAAAAATGGAAATATTGCTTTGCGGCTGGGCTCCCAGTTCTCCTCAAGGTCCCCTTGCGGGCAAGAATGGGTAGTCTACAATTGTTCTACTAGCTCCAGGAAGAACATATTCTAGAGCACAGTAAACATCTTCCAAAAGAATGAAGGGTCAGAATGTAATAAAGATTAATTATGTACACACACATAAACATATATACACATATTTTTTTCTCAAGGGTGGGGAAAAAAAAGATCCTGGCTACGCCCATGGATCAGACAGTCCAGATACATAACATTCATCTAAGGATCTTTAAATTCTAGCACTGTTGACCATTAATGCCTTCAAGCCTAGTGCTATTTTTGCATATATTATATACTGATGGGTCGGCATCGATAGATTCAGGAAGAGCAAGCTATGGAGCCAACATCGACATTCTTGGCTTTGACTGAGCCAAAATCTTTGGACCATGTGGTAGTGTTAGCAGTTTTGATGCGGAGGCCATGACAGTCTGTGAAGCCTTACAACTCTCAACTTGGCTATCCTGTGGGACGTTTAGAAGCTCAAAAATAAAAAAGTAAATTTCTATCTCAAACAAAAACAACGAATTAGAAAATCTTAGGTATTGCATTTAGGTAAACTAACTATCGTTTCTATGGCTAACAGTTAACCAGCAGTGTGTCTTGTGGCCAGCACAATGACCAACTGCCTTAACTTTATGTATGAAGTCAACTCCACCATTATAAACACCCCCTTAAGCAGCAAATGTTATTGTAAACCTTTTAAGCTTGTAATTTTTTACAATTATATTGCTCAAATGTGACTGTAACAATATATATATTTGTTATTTTACTTCAACCAAGAGAGTTGAATAATAACTTACATTTTTATATGGGGACCTCTGAAAACTATTTTTAAAACACATTTTTATTCACAAAGTGTCAAATTGCCTTTCCTGACATTCCCATCCTGTACACATATATGCCAGACCTTAGCATGCTCTATTTTGTTTTTTAAAAAATGACTGTTTCATTGCAAATAATTGCATTACATTAGTTTAGTAAATTTAGTAAAACATTGATGTAATGGTCTTAGAACCACTGCTAAAGATCCTTTTTATCCAAATCATTGAAAGTAAACAACATAAAATTATACAAGAGAAACTACCCTTGAATATTTGAACATCAGTCAAGTTTATTATTTTCATTATGCCCCTTTGAAACTTAGTGTATCAATAATGTGGATGACTATGTCATCAAAGCTTTTTTTTTTTTCTAAGTACCGGTATAGAACAAAATCTTTTACAAGGGTATACATTTTTATCATTAATTTAAATTCTTTTCTATTGTATATTACATTTTAACCACTATTCCAATAAAAGTAAATTTCACAACAGCTTTTTTAGTGCCCTAGGGACCAATTAGAAATTGTTGCTTGTATATGAAAAGATGATATACAAGTTCATTAGAAATTGAAATTCATTCCAAGTGAGTAGGCTTTAACTTAACAAGTCAGCTTACTAAAAACTTCTAACTTAACAAAACAAAAAATCCCCAGAAAACAGGAAAAAAAAAGGGACTTCAAAATATAAGTAAATTTAGAGCACCCCTTTCAGACCTTGCAATCTCTGAGACAGATGAAGTAAAGGTCATCTGTTTCTATGACTATCAGTTAATGAGCAGGGTGTCATGTGGCCAGTACAACGACCAACTGCTTTTACTTTTCCCAAGTTAAGTCAGGTACCCATTTAAGTTGGATGGACCTAGTGGTACTCTAAAAATCCCAAATACCAGTCTTCAATAATATTCCAACCCAGAACCCCAGATTCGGAAGCAAATCAGTCACTGCATGCTACTTCAACATATAATTCAGTAAAATGATAATCTAATCTACACATTTGTAAATCTTCATGTTCCTCTTTCTTTAAGCAACAACAACAAAACTCAAGAACTTTTTGTGTAGTTATTATAAAATGAGATCTAATTGTTTGAACCATAAAACTTATGGAACAGAAAAGCTTCATATTTTGATTTGGCCAAATAAAAAAGTTCTTAAGCTGGACATTAGGGAGGGGGGGGGGTAAGTTAGATTTGAATGTCATATTTGTTTGGAAATAATGTCAACGTAAATAAATGCCACTAATGACCATTATTGAAATACTAGCCATGGTCAGTGGTTAAAATTTTTGTTTTATAGTAACTTGTAATGTTTCTGTGTGATTTTGTATGGACAAGCTAGTTGACTTTTATTGTTTGACTTCGTTGAATTAATAGCTTATAAATTATGCAATGAATGCCTTTTTTAAAATAGCGGTCAGTGCACAGCATATGTACTAGAGCAATAAAGAATGTCAAGATAATAAAGATATAAGTGTTAATTGTTATTATAGCCGTCTTAGTTTATAATCTATTACATGGTGTCAGAAGTGGGATGATCTACTTTTTTCTATGTCACTTAATAATTAAAATAATTGAAATCAGTAATGTAATATAGATTGGTGCCACCAACCCTTAAATGTAGCAAATCTGTATCCTAGTGTCCAACATTTGCTCAATAGAAAAAAATAAAACACATTCACAAGTCATTATTGAAACACAAATTATAGTTTATGACCTGTTTATGCCAAGACTAAATCAGCCTAAACAATATAGATAAACTGATTATAATAAATGAAAAACATATTTTTTATAGTTAGACACTGTTACTGTATGCATGTAAATGGGTCAACACCATAAAAACGTTCATCTGTGGTAAATAACCTTTATTCTAACACAAATAGCTACTGCCTTAAAGGATGGGGAATACTCAACCAGCAACACTGCATTTGGTATCATGACATGTACTTCAGTTCAGTGGGTCTCAAACTCTTTTCTTGTGCTTTTAAGACAGATATTTGGATATTGTGAAAAATGTGTGCCTAAAATTCTATAGAAGTGATAGTAGTAATTCTGGACCTATTCTGTAATAAACATCAATTAATAACAACTGGATATCACTATGTTGTGGACAGTCATTGACCTGTAGCAACAACCTGCTGGGAGACAACTAAACCGCTGTAATAGTAGTAATTCTGGACCAATTCTGTAATAAACATCAATTAATAACAACTGGATATCACTATGTTGTGGACAGTCATTGACCTGTAGCAACAACCTGCTTGGAGACAACTAAACCGCTGTAGGCTTATTATTTATTATATCTTAACTTGACTAGCTTATTGTGAACAATACTAAATATTACCATACATATAAATATTACAACATAGACAAATTAAATTTGAGATGAAATGAAATAAATGCAGTAGACTTAGTCATAAAATCAAATCTTATTTTTGAACAGAAATTTAACAGTGCTGCTTATCTTGAATAATTGACACTTCATAGCCAGCAACCAATCATCATTCACACTTGGCTACCAACCAATCATCATTCACACTTCATGGCTACCAACCAATC
>JADKLZ010019686.1:3655440-3669462 GCA_021533235.1 Biomphalaria straminea | reverse complement strand
TTTTTTTTTTTTTGTTGTTTTTTGTTTTGTTTTTTTAATTAATTGTCATCTAGTACTATTTAAATACAATGACGTCTATGTAAATATTGATAACTAAATCAGTTAGCTTTTGTATTAACTTATATAACAGGAAAACACTATTAAAGATACTATTCACGTTGGTGAAGACCTGTTTAAAGTTTAATAAATGGCACTTCACATATTGATTATGTGGAATTTTTTTTTATTAATAAATTTAACTTGCACACTTATATGTTAGCAGGTAAACGTACAAAAAAAAAAAGACAATAGTCAACGTAATGATCGTCAAGGTAGCACCATTTGTGAACAATGTTAGCCTTAATTGTTGCTGTCACAAGGTCTATTCAATGTAGAATGATGTAATGTCCTTGTGATGCCGGGGATTCAATCTTCTATTAAAATAATTAAATTAATGTCGAACTAGAATTCACTGTAAAAGATTCTTTGTAGAAAACGAAACTCTGGAACTTTATTTGAATAAAACGTAAGTACAGCTTATGTACAATAGTAGATCAACAAGATGAAATAATAACATAACATAGGCTTCTTTCTTAATAAAATTTAGAGATGTTAGAAAACACAACCTTTCAATAAGACATTCACGCACAGACTGATAATCTCACGCAATCACCGACTCTGGGCGGAAGTTGTCATCAGACTCGTTTTCAATTCATACTCTCAACCAACCGCATAGACGTCTCTATGTCACGTGACTGATGCAACTCCTAGAAATTTCTTTTACCGACTGATGCAACTTCTAGCCAATAGATTTTAATTTCTATCAAGACAAAGAAAAGCTAAAAATAACTCTCGTGTAATACCAATATAGAAATCAACCCAGAATGGCATATGTGACAGTTGCGAAACTTCAAGAATTCCATGTACAATCATTTAACTATGAACAATTTTGGACCCTCGTTCTTTGTAAGGAACATAAAAAAGTAATCTTTTGTTGACAACTCGCTTATGCTCCTATATCTGTAACTATGAATTTATAATTGATGAACTCTAGCAGGTATATGATAATGAACAGTGTATTTGATCATGAACTTAATACAATTTCTCAATAGCCTTCGATAATCCATTATATTATATGGTCTGGACATAAATCCATTGTTCGTCTTGTGTGTAAGTGGAAGTATAATCTGAATTTAAAAAAACAATTTAAAAAAAATGATTTAAATGAAATTACGGACTGTGTCCACTTAACTAATACTTAACTAATACCTATCATATTGATCCCCGCCTTTTAATTTTTTTTGGAATGTCTCCGTTCTCCTTTAAACACATCTTAGCAGCTTCTTTGCTTTGGTTGCAGTGTAGAGTTGTATTCCTTGTAACGACATACCCAAATGTTCTTGCCGAGTTCTTTTTTTTTTGTGAGTCTGTGTCCTCTCGTGTCCAGTTCTAAGGCCGGTCTGAACCAGTGCACTATAAATACACACACGCACGCACGCACGCATGCACACACGCTCATACTCTTGGTCATCTAGCACCAACTTTCCTTTTTGGTACTACGGTCGTCAGCTTTCTAACTGAACTATCCTGAGTTCCCTTGACAATGAGCTCAACAAAGTTTCTTCTATCTCTTGATAATAGAATTTACTGTAGTCTTCTCCCTCCCCCTATATAACAAAATAAGACTGAACTCCAGTGTCTTCTAATTATTGCTCATTGATTTTCCAGCCTGTTTAATCATCATGATCATTGCACTAAATTTGGAAATCAATAATTCTTTTATGAGACTCTGTGCAATAAGAGACGTAATTGTGTCTTGTCTATATAATTCGTTATTCTTAACTCTTTCTCTCCCAATCGACGATGCCAACGTTGATTTGACTCCCATTAAACTAAATTTGTTTTTGGTATTATAAACTTTAATTTGTGTTGTGTAAAAAGGGCATGCATTCCCCTATAATGCAGTACCTAATTTAACATTTTCTGATAACAAACAAATAAGTTATTTTAGCTAAATCATAACAGGACAGTGAAGGCCGGGAGTTGGACTGGCTCAGATATTGAGTCCGGCGGAACTGTTCTTACTAACAGGAGAAGGGGCACAGGCGAGTAACTGGCGCCTTAACCAGTAAGCTTCGGGCAGGAGGGGCTCGTTAGCCATGGCTGGCTACCCACCTAGAAGAAGGAAAACTCTGATTTCAAACCTCTGCTGCCTTGCAGCTATACCCAATCAAGGGAAAGGCTTCGGGAGTCAACCCTGAGGAAAAATCAGGAGCTGGCGACCCTAAGGCAGTTTGCAGCACCCAGTGCTACACTCTGGCAGAACCTGCGACGCTGCTGACCCCAAACTGTATCGGCACTGCCGTTCCTTTGGATACATCAGCTGCGTGGAGAGGGGGGAACTAATGTGTGGGCGACATCGTTCCGACCACAGCTTATGCCCAGGCATTCATCTCATTTCCATGAGATGATCCATAGTCGCTTTGCGACTGACGGTGGCCATAGAGAACAGGACAGTGAAATACAAATGAGCGAAATGAATAATACTATCGGAATGAGAAAAATAATTACAGAGTGAAAGAGTTAAAGCTTATGCAATTAAAAGAAAATCTTATAAGTAGTCGGCCTGTCGGTCTGTCTGGATTCTTTTATACCTATTGTTTTACAGCCACTTCTTACTCTGGGAATACGTTGAAATTTCTCAACTACATATACTGTTGTTGACAACGCATAAATCAATAAAAAAAAATGAACTAATTATTAATCAAATATAGATCATAAGGTCTTATAGTTAGATTCGTGTCGGCTAACAGTTTTAGAATCTTTCAACACTTGTACATAAAATGTAGATAATAAAGCTACATATAAATAAAACCAGTTAAAAAAAATGTTCCAAGGTTAAGTAAAACTGACTGTTGAAATCATAACTTGAACTCATATTAACAACTTTCTGTTGCAATGAACATTCATTCCCAAAACAAATAAACAAAGCATACAGAGTTCACATAAAACATCACAAAATGACCTTTGTTTACGCTCTTAAATTAGTGTCAGAGAGGGAAAACAAAATGGGGGTTTGGTGTTTTTTCATGCTTCATCTCTTCTTCTGAATATTTCATGGTCTCTAGTGTCAACAAAAAAGGTCTTTTACGAGGCCATCGAACCGACTCTATCTGCGGGCCATCGTTTGTAAATGAGCACTCTATGGCCACTGAGATGTCAGTCTGTGATCACTTGAGTCAATGATTGAAGGAAACACGAACAACAGTAGATGGAGAGTGTGTATGTGTGTGTGTGTGTGGGTATGTGCGAAACTGTGTGTGGGAGTGTGTGTCTTGTTGTGTGTATGTGCGGCAGTGTGTGTGGAATGTGTGTGTGTTTTTATTGAAGTGTATGCCTTGCAAAAGGTCCCTTTTCAGACCTAGTAATCTGTTAAGCCAGTTAAGGTCATCTGTTTCTTTGGTCACAGGTTAACGAGAAGGATGTCATTTGGCCAGCACAACGACCAATTTTTCTTTCATTTTGCTTTCTCCACCTTTTCATCACCCGCCCTATAGACTGCAAGGTATGAAAGGAGAACGTTGCTCTTTTACCCAGCCTTAATATACCTGAGAATAAGAAATAATATTTATCACTGCTATTTATATTATTAGTATTTGGTTGAAAGCGACGAAATAATAACATTCTATACAGCAACCATCAGCAGTCTAAATAACTTTGTTTGTATGGTAATAATTAAAAGGCACAAAGACATTGACTAAATAGACTAATTATAAAAAAAGCATCGAACACATCTAACATCTCTTGAAAACCTTTTCATAAAAGATGCCTTTCCAAAACGCACACGATAGCCTATAGACACTGCTCCCATCAGATCTGAACGAAGTGGTCGTCTCCTTTCCATTAGGACTAAAACAGAAAGATTTAATAAACTCTTTTATCCCACTTTCGGTCAGAGTGTTACAAGATCATCTGTCGTCATCGAGAAGTACAGAGAAGTCAAATTTTTATAAAGCGCTGCTTGTGAGCGTGTATGTGTTTCGTGTATGAATGTTGTATTTGCATCTATATTGGTACTGTACAGTAGCTACGCTGAGGTTGTCAAACTGAATTTCCATTTGATTGGACGAATAAAAATTATCATTTCTTATTTTAAACTTAAATCTACTTAATACCACTTTGTCACTTAAGTTTATAATTAATCATATTAGAAGATAAGACTAGCACACATCTACTTCAACTCTTAATTAAAGAAAGCCACTCTTTATTGATTGTTATTAATTATTTTCTCAATACACGAAGACTTTTTGTTGTCTAACAAATATAAGTAGCCTGAAAGAGGACAAGTCTGAATCCCCCAAGCCCCTTAGAGACTTTATGATAAGAAACGGGTTCTGACAGCTGTCTGTAAGTATTTGTTTTAATTATCCCGGGTTCCTTCTAACTGTACCACGGCCCGTTAGGCCCCTGCGTTCTCGGAAGAATAGATGTACGCTTCCGAACTGGTAAGAATGATAGAAGCCAGACAAAGTTAGGATGTAAGAAGATAGAAGAAAAAAATGTGCGCTCTGGTTACACTAATTGGGGCCAAAATAGCACTGGTCAACACCTGACCCTCTCTGACATGATTAGCCCCAAGAGCGTGACTTGTGGACAACTCATTTCAGACCCAGAGCTGATGACCAACACCTCGACTTTTTGCTGGAGACTCATCATTAGTCTTTGACTGTTTTTTTCTTAGCTTGAGTCTTTGGACATTTTCTGGTCGGTCACTGGGTTCTGACTTCTCGACCTTAAATGCAGTACTGTTTTACTTTCGTTTTGTGTGTGGTTTGGTTATGTTTAGTTAGGTTTGTTTTGTATTGCTTCATAGGTTTTTTTTTAATTGTGTTGTTTTCAGAGACCACAGTAAAAAAAAAAGCTGGGTATTTATTGTTTTCTACAAAGTTAGCACAAAGAGCTAATAAAGATGCCAATACACGAATCAGTATGTCACCACGGGTTTTATATATGTTGTTGAATGTTACTGTAGCACTGCGTTCACTGTAGGCGTGGAGGTGACATGCGGGTTCATTCATTAACTTGTTAATAGTAGACTCGTCAGGATCAATACTCTATATAATCTATACGTACTAACATCACTTGTAAAATGAGGAAATAACTCGTCTTATAGCAGACACAAATAATACTTTAATAAGTACAAATATATACACCACTTGTAGAAAATGATACACAACTTCAGAATGATTCAAATATCCATAAACGAATGATTCACCAATAACTCATAGTAAATAACTTTAGTCCATTACAAAATCTTAAACAACTTTATCAAATCAACTTCTTGTAACAACTACATACTAGTGACTCTATCAAAGTTTTTCTCTCAACTGACTGTTCACATATGTTTAAAAGTGTTCACATTCTCACAACATGGTAGTGAATTGAGTTCATAATATATTAACTGGGGTGTCCACCCAATGGCACCAACTTTGAGGTGGTGACATTACCTATCACCCCCCTTTTAAAAAAATTTTTTGAAAAAAATTTTTTTCAATTTGACAACATAATAAGTAGCGATTAATTGGACAAATTGCTTAATGCTATCTCATATATGTACAATTACAGAGTACTAACTCAAATAATGTATGTGACAATCATTCTCCATGTAACAAAATGTCACTCAAATTATACTTTGTCTCAAAAAATTATTCATACACTGGCAAAACTCTCAAAAATATAACACATTCATGTAGGCAATTCAAAAATATACTCATTCTGAGTTAAATATTTTACATCAATGTTTGCAGTCTCCAATATAATCTTATGTGTAAAGTGTGACAACTCTCAATGACAAATCTCCTCAGTCACAATGTGAAAAAAATTACAATATATTCTTAATATCTCTGTGTGAAAAAAATCTTTGACAAAAATAGTGTACTCATAATACAAAATTGTGAGAAAATGCTTGACACCAATGTATATCAATATGTACAAATAGTATGAAAATGTTACAAATAAGTCTCAATATACAATAATTGGTTCAAAAAATACATGTCTCAATATGCAAGTGTTAAGCAAGAATAATTCAAAATATATGCATGTGTCAAAATTCAAGATCAAATGGCTTAACAATCATTGTTTACAAATTCTTCCTTCAATATCAAGTTTGGCATCTTCATAAGCAAAATTGTAGTGCATTAAAATAACACAAGTAAATATGTACACATATAATTATCACAATATTTTATGACATGTAATAGCATCAAATCGAAATAATAAGTATCCTTCATTGTGTTTATTGTCCATGTACCTTATGTTCACTTAGTATTTTTCCATAAATGTAAGTAGTAATAGTTCAAGTTCAATAATACATTGTGTTCTCAACAAATAATAATTGGGCACCAAGTTCAAAAAATCTTTAGTCAAAAAATTCAACTGAGAAAATTGTGTCAGTTGTAATACAATCTTTGAGTTTACATTACTTTGCTCATGAGAATATATATATATATACAAGTAGAAGCATAACATCATAACATCTTAGCTGTATTCACATTAATTTGCTTTGAAAACATGTACAAGTCCAATACAAATATCATCAAGTTTCTTTCTCAAGTATCAAGTAGGTATCAAAATATGTGTACAAGAATCTTCTTGTTTACATGAATAATTGCTACAAAAATATAGTTCATTCAAAATAGTTACACATTGTTGATTTCAAAAAATACAAGTCTATGTCCATATTCAAATAAATAATTGACATTAAATCAATCAGTTACATCTTGATTCAATCTCATTTTCCATACTATTGATACTAGGTTATATCATTGATGAATGACAAGAAGTAGTAAAAAATTCAATCTTATTTACAATAGTTGTAGAAAAAATTCAAAGTTCTCAATACTATGAGAAAAATTTGTTTACACAAGTACTGAATGAGTTGGGAAAAAATTCAATAGTCTGTTTACATTGCTGAGTTCAAAAATTCATTCTTGATTACAATAGCATGTCAAAAAATGTTGGTTACAAAATAGTAATGACATTCCAATGTTTGTTTACAATACACTTGGAAAAAATATGTTTTAGTACAATGCTTACAAATAATGTTCAATGTTTACACAATAAAGCTCAATGTTTACTCAATGACATCATAGTTGCTTGTAAAAAAATAAGTGTTTACTTTACAAATCTCAAATCTTTGAAATTTACAATAGTGACTTTAACTCTCTGACCTTGAATATTGTTTTCATACATTTCATGCAAAATCTTCTTGTATTCCTCAAAATCTTTGTTATCTACCCACATAAAATAGCCATATTTAGGGTGTTCTTCAATACCAGTGTAGGTAAAATTACTAGATACATTTTGAACATAAGACAAGATATCATCCAATGAACAATGACCAGGCAATTTGTATAGACATAGATTGGTTCTAACTTGTGGCTTTTCCCAAGGTTTTACTACATTAGGGTATGCTCCAATGATAATTGGACAAATAGTGTTCTCTAGTACTACGACCTTAAATTTCCCATTTATCCAAGGTGTTGTTATGTCTACCATGGCAGTTTTACAATGTATTACTTTATTGTTAGGCAAAGTGACAACAGCTATGTCATTTAGATAGTTTTCTTGTTTAACTAAAAATTTGTGTACAAAGGTTGTGGTAGATTCCTCATCAATAATGCATTTAACATTGTGTTCATTAATTGAAGCAGTATAGAGTTCTAATTGTGTACTATTCTTAAATGTTAAGGCCATTTTTTCATAAGTAGTTTTGTATTGAAGTGTATAGTCTGAATGAATATTTGTATAGGAACATACTTCACTATTCAATTCTAGTGCTGTGTTATCTGTTTGACATGCTACATCTATCTTATTTGTATATGTACTTGAATCATTTTGTTTGTGTGCTTCATTTATACTGACACTGTTGTGCTCATGTGCATTAGTGGTTGATGCTAGCTCAATGTTTTCTTGGTTAACACTGTTAGCCCATTTTATTAAAGCTTCTTCAGACAGTTCTTTTATGTTTTCAATATTGCCTATTATCAATTCTTCAGCTGGGTTGTCCATCAGTATGGCTTTATAGTGTCCAGTGAACCATGGGGATTCTATAAAAATTAGTGCTGTTTCGCATATCTCCCAAAGGTCTTTGTTTGCGTATGTCAATGTGACCTTATCCTCCAGTATCTGTTCAGGCTTTACAAGGGATTTTTTAGCTATAATTGAGGTACAGCCGCTGTCACGTAATGCAAATACTTTTATGCCATCCACATAAGCAGGATACACTTTCAACTTGGCTACTTTAGTTTGAACATATGCCACCGTTTCATTTTGCACTGGTCTTTCAGTTGCTACTGCTGCTGTGTTTGATCTAGTGTAATTATTGTTGTGGTGAGTATATTGCCTATCTTGAAATTGGTAATCATGTTGATAATTATGTTGTCTATCATCAAATTGATCTCTTCGTGACATTCTGTCATTTTGCCATCTGTTCTCTTGATAAGA
The DNA here is from genome assembly GCA_021533235.1 of Biomphalaria straminea. Lineage (NCBI taxonomy): Eukaryota > Metazoa > Mollusca > Gastropoda > Planorbidae > Biomphalaria > Biomphalaria straminea. The sequence continues at coordinate 3,660,978 of JADKLZ010019686.1, read as the reverse complement.
TCTATTGTTAGGTGGGCTGTAGCTTTGCCATGTTCTTCTGTTTGTTGGTTGCTCATATTGCTGTTGATAAGGTCTGTTATAATTTGGACTGTAGCTGTTTCTGCTCCCAAAATTTCTGTTCTGAAAATTTCTGTTATTTCTATATTGATTTTGTTGTTGTCTCTTTCTACACTCTGCTTTGGTGTGACCCAAAATGCCACAGAAAAAACATTGAATGGTCTTTGCATACTTAAATTTGTTATTTCTTGAGTTGTCCTCTGTTGCTGTTGCTGCAATGTTGTACATTTCTCTTTTATCTAATGTGATATTTGGATGGGAATCTTTATATGTTATCAGGTTTGCCACTAATTCAGTTTCATTCTTTATCTTTCTTTCTTTCAGAAAAGAAAATACATTATCAGTTACATTTGTTAGCACATTTTCAATTAGAAAAAAATCTAGGATCTGTTTGGGGTCTTCTAGGTTGCAGTTGGCAAGTTGTAGCCACTTGATCATATTTTGTCTCATCTCATGAATTGTCCTTTTTATGTCTGAACTTTTGGTGATTTTAATTTCCCTGAATAGTTTACGGTAGCTTTCTTCTGTCTTCCCATAATGATCGATAAGTCTGGTTTTTACTGTGTTATAGTCTTTTCTTTGCTCTGTGGTTAGTGTATCAATGATATTCAAAGGTTCCCCTCTTAAGTTTGCAAGCAGTTGTTGTGCCATTTGTGTACTAGTCATATTAGATGTCTGGCAGATAAATTCGAATTGGATAATAAAGTTCTCTAGTGTGTCTTCTTTTGGATCAAACATCCTAAATTTGCTGCGATACTGATGAGGAGTTGAAGTTTGATTCTCTGCTTTTTCTTTATTTTCTTTAGCTAGGTTGGCCATTTTCTCTTCATGCTCTTTTAACTTGATCTCATGTTGGCGTTCTTTTTCTCTTTCTTCATGTTGGCGTTGTTTTTCTTCATGCTGGCGTTCTTTTTCTTTTTCTATGTTTTCTTGTTCTTTCTCTCTAAATCTTCTTTCTTGTAGCCTTTCTTCCCGTTGCTTGTCTTTTTCAGCTCTGATTCTCTCTATTTCAATTTTTATGAATGCTGCCCTATCTTCATCTTTTAACTTTAATTTGTCAGCTACTTCTATGAGTTTGTCATATTCAGCCATTTTAATTATTTAAATCAATAATGTGTACAATTCAATTGAATAATATATAATATGTGTGTCTTAGATAGTTAATACAAATATTACTGTAGATTCTATAGCCCTTTATAAGAGATAATGAGATTTATGTATAATAATAGTAGATATGTACTTTGTTGAATTATGTGTTTATATGTCTCTAGTAGCTCAAATTGTAATGCAAAAACTTATTGCCACAAATAAATCCTTAGTCTCTACTAGTGATCAATGTAATATTATATGTATGCCAATCAATCAATATATGCCAATTAAGTTACTTGTGCTTTCCCCACTTAAATGTGAAAAATAGTTACTTGTAGTCAAAATATATGTATATCCAAGTGTCAAAAATAGTTATTCGTACTCAAAATATGTAATATAATTAATGTTGTCACAATTCCAACTCAAATTTTATCACACAATGTATCAAAAATATAATCTGAACTCAAAAATATGTCATAAGTGTATCAAGATGTGTTGTGGTAATAATAGTACAAAATTAAATTAAAAAGTATGAATAAGTGTAAAAAATAATTAATTAGACAAATATAAATACACTATAGGTAACTAGACAGTCTGCTTTTAAAGGACGTTACAAGATAGTGGAAATAGTAGACAAAAGAATTACAATAAGTAATGACAGTGACGAAAAAAAATTAACAAATGTAAATAAAGACACTATTTATAAGAGTTTGACAAATATGGATATATGACAAGATACTAACTTGACTAGACAGCTATACGATTAAGTATTTACTTTATCTAAAGAGTCCCTTCCAATCCTGGATGCTTACTTGAAAAAAAATTATAAATGCTCAGACTCAATAGATAATGAAATTTAGTTCCTAAAGGTCAATAATATTACAGGTAGACATGTATGTAAACAATAAAAAAATTGTGGTGAAGTTCAAAGAGAACTAATCAATAATAATATCAAAGGGTAATCAAAGTAAGTTACTTCCCTTTTAAATGTCCACTTGACTTGTAAGTACAGTTCATAAATCAAAGTTCCGGTGAAGCTCCTTCTTATTCAATTAGATCACAAGTATAGTTCATAATGTTCAAAAAATAATAATAATCCACTCGTTACTCGTTAAAGTTCAAAGTACTTGCACAATAATAATAATAATCCAACTTGATAGATAATCCACTGTATAATGATAAAGTACTTCATTAGTCCTTGAGAAATAGTATCCAATTTGACAGTTTAAATCCACAGTATAATGGTAAAATATACAAGTCCTTGAGTAACAAATAGTAATAATCCAAAGTCCATCAGCTGTCTTCAAACGACGACTTGCATTTTTCACCCACACAGGTTGTAGTATCAGGGTTGTCTAGTTTCACACTAGTGTAGTCTCAGCATGTCTGGTTTCACACCAGGGTTGTCTCAGCTTCTCACTTGTTAGGATGATAAATTGACTGGAACAATGATGATAATAATAATAAGTGACTGGAACAATGATGATCTCCTCAGGCTATTTCAACTGGTGTAGATGTACAACCACATATCAGGCTTCCAGATAGATGACACTTAGGACAGTAGTCAACTGGAAAAAATATGTTGAAGTTGAAAATAATCTAACAGGAACAGATAAACTTGTTCAGGTCATCATAGATGAACAATAACTTGCTAAGAGTAGCAACTGTGTGTAGTGTGTCATGGCAGGTCAATGTGACACGTAGACGATCAGGTGTGTAGTCAAATGTAGTCGAAAAAATACTGGCAATACTGGATTCAATTTGAAGTACAGGATAAAATAGATCTAGATTCTAGTAGTCTGTTACGTTTAGAGCTCTTTTGTCTTTTGTTACCAAAAATAGAATTATAGATCTAGGCTAGCAAAATATAATGTCACTGTAGTCTTGGATTTTAATCACCTGTGTTTTCACGTGGATCTCGCTTTGACAAATTGTCGACTGGTCTCAATGTTTGTAGATCTAGGTCATCTTTACGATTACAAATGAAATAAAGAGTCCAATAAAACAGGACTTGGCTTTGTTTACCAGCGTTCTCGATCTAGTTTACAATTGTACAAAAAATATCATAGAGTTACGTTTTCTTGATTGTATACTTGTCAACTCCAAATCAAATTTATCCTTGAAATGTTACTTTTAAATTACTTGTCGGCAATACAAATTACTTGACTTCTTCTTCTTAGGTACTGATAAATACGATACGTTGGCACTTCTGATACGATAAATGTCAGATACAAATATTACTTCTATAACCGCTTCTGGCAAAAAATGTCCTTTTGACGATACTTCTGATACTATAAATGTAGATACAAATATCACGTGAATTTCACCTCAAGACATGATGAAAATAAGTCCTTTATGGCAGAAAACTTTTGACACCATAATGTTAAATACAAATATTACTTCTGTTCTGCAATCACTTCTGACTGACCGCCATTAATTTCACTTGAAGAACTGATGAAAATAGGTCTGCTTTTGTAGCAGATACAAATAATATCTTTGATATAGAAAATAATACAACTTGTAGACTCTTAAACTTAACTTCTGACACCATAATGTTACCATGGGTTTTATATATATTGAATACTACTGTATTACTGCGTTCACTGTAGGCGTGGAGGTGACATGCGGGTTCATTCATTAACTTGTTAATAGTAGACTCGTCAGGATCAATACTCTATATAATCTATACGTACTAACATCACTTGTAAAATGAGGAAATAACTCGTCTTATAGCAGACACAAATAATACTTTAATAAGTACAAATATATACACCACTTGTAGAAAATGATACACAACTTCAGAATGATTCAAATATCCATAAACGAATGATTCACCAATAACTCATAGTAAATAACTTCAGTCCATTACAAAATCTTAAACAACTTTATCAAATCAACTTCTTGTAACAACTACATACTAGTGACTCTATCAAAGTTTCTCTCTCAACTGACTGTTCACATATGTTTAAAAGTGTTCACATTCTCACAACATGGTAGTGAATTGAGTTCATAATATATTAACTGGGGTGTCCACCCAATGGCACCAACTTTGAGGTGGTGACACAGTACTTCAAATTTAAAGTGGTTTAAAAAAAAATACTTTGTTTTAGAAGCTAAAAAGACGTCAACCATTGTGATGTGCCCAAACGAACGATTAAAGATAAGCGTTTACTTCAAACTGTCTTATGTGATATGCAGATTATCCCTTAACTTCCCTCTACCAATTAAAATATGTAAATTATAGAAACTTTATTAACTTTATTAAAATCACAGTTTTAATTCTTTACAATCATCGAACGATTTCATAGATATAATAGGGCAGTGTCTATAACTTATTACCAAATCTTCAGAACGGCCTTGTAGTACAACACACAAAATTCGCCCTGCGTTGACCTTGCTGAAGGAACTAAATGACCATCTGTAACCGCCACTCTGGTCTCTTAATGTTGATCCAGATTTCACCCCCCTGCTATCGTCTGCGCGCACTTTGTGTCACACCCCTTAGCCCCGCCCCTCGCATCACGACTTAATCGATCTGGCCGTGATCAGAGAATGTGATTCTCTCATCTCTCGGTACTTTCTGTTGCCCCCCCCCCCCCATTTTTTTTCCCGTCAGTCTCTTCAGCTTTATAACCCCCCCCCTTACTACCGCCCTTGGATAGGGATGACTGTTAAAATGAAATTTGTCTCCGCGGCTAGTGTCGGCCTGAGCCTGCAGTATCGAATACCATTGAGTCAAGCAGCGAGGCGATAGACTTGTGACTCGACTGGACGATATCAGCGCGAGTACCGACTTTTAGCTTGCACTCGATACCTGCTTATACATGTATCAATATCATCTTCACATCTTTTATTATTTATCTTCTGTCTCCCTCTCTTTCTCTCTTTCCTCTTCACTCTGTCATTCTCCTTTTCGCCCCCTTACTCTCCCCCCCCCCTCTGTGAATCTTACTTCATTCTGATCCACTTCCGAGTTATCGACTTGTCTGAACTATCTGATCGAAAAGAACATCCGACGCTTTGTCCCTGGCTTGGATTTGTTTGGAGGGTGAAAAGGAGGTGGGGGTGGAAGCTGTACCAGTTACCGTGTTCAATTTAGCAGCCCCCAGACGTCTGCTGTTCCAGTACAATGGCTCTTTCATTGTTTCGTGTACATCTCCAGGTGGTTTTACCTTTTTCGATTTTATTCATCATTGTGTACGTGTTGATCTAATGCTGGCAGATGGAAAGTTGTGCTACGCTTTGTTTCCGTGTTTCATTTCACTAGGACGGATAACTTCAGCTGGCGGCGAGATTCGTGTACATATAAATATCTGAGTTATCTTTTCTTTCATCTAGATCTAGCTTTTTACGGAAACCTAATTTAGTTATCTTTTCTTTCATCTAGATCTA